>JZKD02S1622663.1:13012-40156 GCA_000966675.3 Picea glauca | reverse complement strand
ATTTGTTCTTTGCCTATCAACATAGCTCTTATGCCGATCTTGTGAAACTTTTAAACTTTTCTTGATTTTTACCATATGTTCTTCCATTTTATTTAACAATTCTGGTCCAATCACAACTATGTCTATTGGGTTATCCCAACTTATTGGTGTGTTGCATTTTCTTCCATACAATTCTTCAAACAGGCTCATCTTCAATGATTCTTGATACCCATTTTTGTATGCAAACTCAACTAAATGGATATAGTCCTCCCACTTATAAGGCTTGTCCATTACATACATTCTCAACATATCCTCAATTATTCGAATAATTCTCTTTATATTGTCATCTGTCTCTGGGTGATATGTTGTACTGAAATTTAAATTTGCCCCAAATCCCGTAAATAACCCCTTCCAAAAATTGGAAGTGAACTTGGGATCTTAATCCAACACTATTACCTTAGGCACACCATGTAGCCTAGCAATTTCTCTGATGTAAATTTCTGCAATATTGGCTGCCTTATGAGTTACTTTTACCAAAATGAAATGTGCAGCCTTTGTGAGTTTTTCCACCACTACCATGATGGAATCATGTTTCCTTGTTGTCCTAGGCAATTTGGTAATGAAATATATATTAACAAATTCACATTTCCATTCAGGAATGGGAAATTGTTGCAACAATCCTGCTGGATGTCGATGTTCAACCTTTACCTTCTGACATTCCATGCATCTAGCCAAATAATCAATGACATCTTTCTTCATACCAGGACAAAAATATTGGTCTCTTACAACTCTAATAGTTTTATGATATCCTGGATGTCCAACATATGACACATTATGCATCACCTTTAAGACTCAATTTCTCAATTCCCGAGAATTGGGAACATAAATTCTGTTCCGAAATAAGAGGATTCCATCCTCTTCCAGCTTGTAATCCTTATATTTCTGTTGTATATAATTATGTTTTAAGATTTTTTAACTTAGACATAATGCTGATCTGTAGTGACAACCTCTAGAATTCTATCTTTTAAATATTTCATGTACATACAAATGGTTGTAGCATGCATTTTATGCACCCTTCTGCTGAGTGTTTCATCCATCTTGTTCTCTTTTCCTTTTATGTGCTTGATATCAAATTTATATTCACTAAGGAATTCCATCCATCTAGTTTCTCTGACATTTAGTGTTGGCTTTTCAAACAAGTACTTAAGACCACTATGGCATGTCCTTAATTCAAATGTTCTTCCCATGAGGTAATGCCTCCACATTCTTAAGGCATGTACTATCGCTACAAGCTCTAAGTCATGTGTGGCATAATTTATTTCATGTTCCTTTAATTTTCTAGACTCATAACAGATTACATGTCCATTTTGCATAAGGACTCCACTAAGCCCTTCCTTGCATGCATCTATGCACAAAACAAAATCCTCATTTGGATCTGCAACTTTTAAAATAGGTGAACTGGTTAACAAATCCTTTAAGCATTGAAAGTTTTCTTCACATTTAGCACTCCATTCAAACTTTACTCCTTTCTTTTGCAAATATGTTATTGGGTCTGAAAATTTGGAGAATCTTGCAATGAATCTCCAATAATAACCATCTAGACCCATAAATGATCGAACCTCTGAAATATTCATTGGCATTGGCCAACTCTTGATTGATTCAATCTTTTCTGGATCCACTGCTATGCCCTCTTCTAAAACAATGTGACCCAAATAATGGATCTTCTTTTGATAAAAAATGCATTTACTTAATTTGGCATACAATTGGTGTTCTCTCAACACTTGGAACACCATCCTCAAATGCTTCTCATGCTCCTCTTTTGTCTTGGAATAGATGAGAATATCATCCAAGAACACAATTACAAACTTGTCGAGGAAATTTCTGAACACCCCATTCATTAGACACATAAATGTAGCCGATGCATTTGTTAACAAAAAAGGCACCACTAAAAACTGATAGTGTCTATACCTTCTCCTAAAGGCCATTTTTCTAGTATCCTCTTCTTTGATTCTCACTTGATGATATCCTGACCTTAAGTCAATATTGGAGAACATATTTTCTCTGATACTTATTCTTGAATGTAACCTTGTTCAACTGTCTGAAGTCAATAGATAACGTTAGCATTCCATCTTTCTTCTTGACAAAAATAATTGGGGCACCCCAAGGATAAACACTTGGGCATATGTACCCTTTCTTTAACAACTCTTCTAGTTGCATTTGAAACTCTTTTAGCTATGACGTGCTCATTCTGTAGGGAGTCTTAGATACTGGGGCACCTCCAAGCATTAAGTCAATTGATAAATCTATGTCCCTCTTTGGTGGCAATCCCAGTAGTTCCTCAAACACATATTTATATTCTTTCAAGACTGGATAATATTTAAGACTTGGCTCCTTATCCTTCATTTGCTCTTCCATATGGGATGCATATATCTGATGCCTTTTTCTAAAACTTCTTTTCAGCCGCAATGCTGAAATCTCTCAGATAGATATAGGCCTTGGAATACCTTGCACTTCCCTTGAATTCCATTCTTCATCAAGAAATATGAAAACCTTGTTATAAAAATCTAAAACAACACGATGATTTTCTAGCCAATCCATACAAATCGAGCAGTCAAAATACCCAAGCGATATGATGTTCAAATATGCCTTAGTGTTAGTTCCATTCATATTTATAGGGCATTCTTTAACAAGCTCCTTAATTATTCTCTTGGTTCCAATAGCCAGTTGAGCTAACCAAGACTTTTCATGCTTACTTTTCTTCAATTTAAATCTTTCAATTAGCTTTGGATCTATATAGCTATGACTAGCTCCAGAATCAATTAAACTAGCTGTGGGTTGATTATCAATCTCACCTTCCACTTCAATCATGTGGGATTGATAGTCCGCGTGTCTATTTTCCAAGGCTGCATAGATCCTTAGCATGACTTCCCCCACTCTTCTACTGTCTCCTCCTTCTTGATGATATGCAAAGTTTTCATATTATCTCCTCGGTTAGTGTAATATTCATAAATGTGATATCCTTCACATCCCCAACAGTTTATGGGTTACTACCTTGGCCTCTTTCCCAAAGACTCTGTCATTTTCTAATCACCTTGAGATGGTCACCTTTGCGAATATGATTGATATCTATTCCTCATGAAAGGTGGCATGAATCATTTCTTCCTTTGATCCATCTTTCCTTTCTTCTTTTCATCCCAGGCCCTTTGAAAAGTTGGATTTTCTTTATTCTGCTCATATAAATACTTGGCCTTTCTTATGGCTTCTTCTAAATTCTTGGGTTCATCAAATTAAATTTTGTCCTTGTAAAAGGATGACATTCCACTCAGGAACCTATGAGTTTTGACCTTTTCATATTTGATGAAGCTCACATACTTGAGAAGTTCCAAGAACTTTATCTCATATTCATCCATGGTCATGTTCCCAAGCTTTTGTTCAAATAACTCTTGCATCTTCTTGTCATAATATTGCTTTGACAAGTATTGATGCTAAAAATATTTCTGGAACTACTTCCAAGAAATTCTTTTCTCATTAAGGTGCTTAACCTCCTTTAGTCGGTCCCACCACATAGATGCCTTCCCTTGAAGGTGGTAGGTTATAATTTTGGCTTCTACATTTGATGAGTATTTATGCAATTGGAAATATTTCCTCATTCCCAACAACCATGCTTCTGTATCTTCACCTTTCATGTTTTCTCCATCAAATGATGGTGGATTGATTTTCCTCAATTCCCCTTGCAAGATATCTGACCCATGTCTCCTTCTCTGGTTCCTGACAGGAGATATACTTGGGCTTCTTTCTAACCTTGAACGTGCATATGTTTTTCTAGTCGAGTTTCCTGGGGAATGATGATGTTGATTCCTACTAATACTCCTTGAGTGTCTAGATCCTCCATGATCATCCCTCCTATCATGAGACCTAGACACTTCCACCTAATTGGCACTATATTCTTTCCTTGTTCCTGAATCTTTGTTGACTTTCTTCTGCAACATGTTCAAGCTTTGAATTATCTCTTCTTGAGCCTTCATGATCATCTAATTATTATCCCTATAACTCTACACTTCTTTTTGCAGGATTCTCATAGTTACAGGCTCATGCCTGTCTCTTCTTCCATTAGACTTAGTCTCAACATTATTCATGCTGACATGCAGACCTATAAATTCTTCTTCATGGATGTAAGACCCTTATCATCCTCCATATCTCTAGTTCTCATGTTGGAACTAAAGTCTACTCTTTTGTATTTCTAATTCTTCAATAATGTGCATGCAACAATTGTTGTTAGAGTAAAACATATTGAAAAATAATTATTAATTAGATTACATGTCAATATTAATTTTAAATTATGAAGAATATTAATGCACTAATTCCAAGTACGATTCCTTAAATGTATTCATTTCTTAGACATCTTTCCAACACCTTTTTTCATGCCTCAATCTAAGTTCCAAGAGAAAAGTTACAACATCCACATGCTACAATTTCCACTGATTTACTGCTGCAACAATATATTTTATCCCTTTCTGAGAAAAAAATAATGCCTAATTTAAAATTCCAGGTTTACAAATGTCTTCTAATCCTCAATACCTTTCCAAAAACTATTTGTTTTCTCAAATCCGAGCTCCGAGTTGAAATTTATGGTTTGAAGAAATTTTGATTGTTTTACCCAATTTGTCCATGTATGTTACATGTGTCTTATTTCATTCCGAACACATTTTCAGGTACCCATAACCGAAATATGATTTCATTGTTGGATTCTATGGGTCATAAAATTTCCATAGACTTCTCTTATGCCCCAAACAAACTTCTAAGCATGGAGTTACGCCCTTTGGAAGTAACTTTGGTGACAAAATTTTACCCTCATTGTTTTGATTGTAACTTCCTCATACGAGCTCTGTTTTGCAAACAATTTCAGGTACCCATAATCAAAATATGATTTCACCGCTGGATTCTATCATTCATAATATTTACATCGACTACTCCTATGCCCCAAATGAACTTCTGAGCATGGAGTTATTCCCTCCGAAAGTAACTTTGGTGCCAAAATTTTACCCTCATTGTTTTGGCTGTAACTTCCTCATACGAGCTCTATTCTCTGAACCATTTAGTTCATTGGATAGATCTCTCCGAGTTCTTTTATTTGAGATGAACAAACAAAGTGTACCTTGGTACACTCTATTATCGTGGGTTCCGAAGACCTAAAAATATTGTTTAGGGCCTCAAAACTGACTCGCAAGTTCATGACTTGTAAAAGTCTGAAAAATTCTAAAACATTTGACTGTTTTACTACTATAACAACTCCTTAAATCTGAACTATTGATCTCAAATCATGTGGAATATGAGTTGTTTATTCACGCTACAATGAGCATTGACGATTGAAATTCTCCTTTGGGCGCACATAACATTTTCCCCAAACTGTCGGCCATTGGCCCAACTCCTCGACGATCGATTTTCCACACAACTCTAAACTAACTGATTCGATCGTCAACCATTATAGATATTCATTTGTGAATGAAAACTCCTAACTATTTCGACCGATGCCTGCCCATCGACCCATCGATGATCGACGATCCCCGATGAATGTTGAAAACACTTCTTCAAATCGGTCGACCTGACCATCGGCCATCAATCACTTATGTTGGCTGATGTGGCATGGAATGTCATACTGATTTGTCAACTTGTGTTAAGTGGCATGACACTTGGATGATGAAATCATCATCCTCTTTCCTCCATCGACCGATTCTCTCGAACGACCCGAAATCCTCGCCGAGTTGGTTGATTCCCGACCATCTACTTGTCAGCCATCGATGAATTTTATCACTTTCTTTGAAATAATTTGCGAAATGGACTGATGTCTGACCACCATCCTATCATTCATCAGGGGTTGAAATTGCTTCACAGAATGTGGCTGATGTCGATCGTCGACCATCGACAAGGTTTGTTGACAAACCTCGAAACTTAGAAATTTTGGCCAAAATCTGTCGATCCCTGGCCATCGGCTGTCGGCGATCGAAGATTCCTTTTGGCTGAGCCCACTCTTCGCCAAACCCACCAATTCAACCATCAATCATTGGTGAGTTCTACCGAAAAACTTAAAACTCCCCATAAATCGCGTCAATTTGACCATTGATCATCGACAAATTCAGTTGGAGAACTTCAATACTTAGTAAATTTTGAGCATAATCTAGGTGGATACAAATTGTCGATATCCTTTAACTTCTAACCTCTAAAGTGAATCTCAGTCATCGATATGGAAACCTTGCCATACTTCGAAATCCTTAGAAATTTTTAAATTTATTAAAACGAATCCGGGTCATTGATCACAAGATCAAAAGTAATCTCAATTGTCGATTCTTTAAACTCTCCTAGCTCTGTCAATCTACATTAAAACATGAAATTTGACCTTGCAGGCCGAGTTTAACTCCGCAATTTGGCCATTCAACACCACTAAAATGTCTGAGACAATTATGGGAAACTAATCTTGATTTCTCCCATGAAATTGGGGATTTTTCACTATGGGTTTCCACTATTGGGCACAGGCCCATTTTGGGGAAAAGGCATGACGTGGAGGAAAGATAGTTGGCAGAAAAACATGTGAGGTGTGCATGCAAGAAGAAGGGAAAGAAAGACATCTGGAAGGAAAATCAACGGACGAAAATGCGCATGCAGAGGAGAAAAACATGCAAGGCCAACATGCAAGAAGACCTAAATAGGTTAGGGTTTTGGTAAGAGAATGTAACGACCGATGAGCCAATAATAGATATAAATAGACACCTAGGAGGTCTATTGGGGGTTGTTTTTTTTGTTATGTGTTACTCGCATGAGATAGAGTAACAGGTCGACAACATGACTGTAATCTGATACCTTTTTGTAAGTTGTTGAGCTTTAGGAGAGAATAGTAACCAGACCTTGAGGGTTAGATCATAGGCTGAGGAGCCTGGTGCGATCTAGTCAGCCTCGTAAAGGTGGAGGGGTCTATTTGATGAATGAATGAACGAAGTTGTAGTGCACACGACACCATATATGATAGAACCATAATAAAAGATCTCAAGAGACAAATCTTTGTGGACATAGCCCACGAGGGGGTGAACCATGGTAAATCATGTGTGATGTGGAATGATTATTGTTTATGTATTTACTGTCATTGTTTAAATCTTAGATGAATGTTTTGATCAAGTAGTTAGATCTGTTGATTTACATGCATGAATAAGGAACGGCAAAATAACTAAGATATATGAATGATATAGTAATGGACTGAATATCACATAGTGTAATCCCAGATCCACACTCATTCCCAAGCTGCAAGCACCTAAGCACTGCAGCCACCCATAGAACTATCTCAGGTGAGAATTCATAGTGCACTCTGTGCGCTGCATTGTCTTTTGGTTTACCAGGAGGGCCAATAGTTTTAGAGGCTTTGTTGGATCCCCAGTAGACCTGAACCTGGGTCAATCATGTTAAAGTTATAACTCAGATAAGTAACCAATAAATGGTTATGTTGACATCGTGCGAAGATCGCACTGGGTACATAGGAGGAGGATGAGTCAGAGGAAGCTTTGGACGCGGAAGAGGTATAGTAGTGTGACATAAATACCAAAATCCAGGGAACTATGCAAGAGAATGCCATCTACCACCTGCGACATGTATGTATTGTTGCGCAATAGATCAGAATAAAGAAGTTTGGACAACACTGTTGGGGAAGATACAGGAGAAACAGAATCAAAACATTCAGAACGTACAATGGATCTCTACAAAATCTATAGAAGATGGCAGGAACATCAACATAGTGATGTGTGGAGGTGGTAAAACATGAGAGGATGTGACTAAACATGAACCAGCACAACACCATTGGATTAAGAAAAATACCGAGCCACCCAAGTGATTTGATGCAGAAAAGGAGAAGGAGACCTTTAAGGAGGCCAGACAAGAATTTCTCAAACATAATGTTGCATCTACATCTACCACACATCATACCAAAGATGCCCCAATGTATGAAATTTTGTCATCATTGGACCATACCAGTGAATTCCACCCATGAAACCAAGTAAGTTGTATTAAAACTTTCCTACAATCCTATATTCAAGTATTTAAGGATTCATAATCTGTTATAGTATTACATAATTTGTTAGATAGATGTACCACAAACTCTGGGGGAAAGTTAGAACAAAGGATAGTCAATCACCTCCATTCCAGAAGGAGAACCAGCCAAGAGTTTATATTGAATGGAAACATTAGAGATTTTAACATAGGCGATGTGATATTAGATCTGGGATCTGAAGTGAATGTATTGCCCAAAAAGACATGACAATGCATGGGAGAACCTACCTTGGGCTACTCATTAGTACAACTAAAGTTAGAAAACCAACACAAATTTCTACCAATATGGAGGCTAAAAGGAGTGATAGTAGATCTAGACGACATGCGCACTAAGTCAGACTTCGAAGTGATCAAAATTGTGGATGACACAACACCATATCCAACATTACTAGGATTGGATTGGGTGTTTGACAATCAGGCGATAATCAACCTGAAGACCGGGAAGATGACATTTGAGTTAGGTGAATACAGGGTTATTGCACCTCTAGACCCATCAAAAGCCTAAATATTTGTGGAACCAATATGTCTAGATCTGTAAGAAATTAACTAGTTATACCGGACCACCGTGCACACCGAAGATTAAATTAATCCAACTGTCGATGGTGTACTTAGTTGGAGAAGTATCACATCATGTGCTTTAGACTCAGACATGGGTCTAGATAATTGGCAGTAGTGCCTACATGAGGTCTCAACCAGAAGATGTTCTTGAATAGACTGCAAAGTAAGATGGGTTGGGACAGAAGTCAAAGAACCTCCAAGTTTCCATGGAATTAATGACTTGGAAGATTTCCTAACGAGATATGAAGATGGAGTATCAGATAGTCAGGGATTGTTATCTCTCGACATCGCACTTAAGGCTACACCTGCAATATGGTGGGGTGCACATAATGAAACAATCAAGGACTGGTACCAATGTAAGAGATTACTACACATTAGGTTTGACGCATAACAAAGAAGCAACCAACAACAAAAATATGATGGATAGTGACACCAGCAGAACACTTGGAGAAGTGCAGAGTGTCATGGAAAATGACACCCCCAGAATAATGGCCTCATCATTTCATACACACATTAGAGGGCATCCTAGAAAACTGGTATATAGACTAGGAACTACGCAGAGGAACTTCAAGATGGACAATACTACAACAAAACTTTATAGTCACTTTCTCATTTGAACATGAGAACCCCAACATAGATGCATCACTTAAGAAAACAAGAGGGGTGATATTCATTAAGGAACCAAAAGTTGAACTTATAACAGAAGAACAACAACATAACAGATAGACAATGAAAGAATTATTGTCATGATACCATGTGCAGGAGGAAGTACCAGAGGAAGACGATTCACATGATATTCATATTGAAGAAGTTGAAGGTGAAAGAGAAGTGGAAGGTCCACCTCTAGAATCAGAATTAATTGCTACACCAATCAAGGTGAAGAAAGTCAACATTGGGACAATTGAGAGTCCCAAGATGACCAACATTGGAGACTACTGGGACGAGCAAATAGTGGGCAGGATAACAGGATTACTGCGTGAGTACAGTGACCTGTTCCCAACGACCTTTACAGAAATGAAGGGTATCACAAGAGAACTAGGAGAGATGAAGATCCCTCTCAAACCAGAGGCAAGACCTATCAGACAGAGGCCTTGCAGATTGAACCCGATCTACAAGAAGAAGGTAACTGAAGAAATTGACAGAATGCTGGAAGCAGGAATCATAGAACCAGTAGAAGAATCAGAATGGATAATCCCCATGGTAGTTCAGGAGAAAAATCAAGGAGGTATAAGAATCTGTGTAGATTTGAGAAATCTCAATGATTATTGCCTACGTGGCCCCTTCCCTACACCCTTTACAGACAAAGTCCTAGAAAATGTGGGAGGCCAGGAAGCATACTCATTCACTGATGGATTCTCAGGCTACCCCCAAATCAAGATAGCACCAAAAGATTGACACAAGACTACCTTTGCAACAGAATGGGGATCCTACTAGTACACAATCATGCCTTTTGGACTGAAAAATGCACCAACAATGTTCTGCAGAGTAGTCATTGCTGCCTTCAAAGACTTAATCCATCATTTTCTAGAAGTATATTTGGATGATTGGACAATATAAAACCTGTTGAATGATCATGTAGAGGTGTTAAGGCTGATGTTAGAAATATGTAGGCAGTGCCAAATATCTTTGAACATTAAGAAATGCATATTTGAAACACACTTTAGAATTCTATTGGGTCACATAGTATGCAGACAAGGTTTGATCGTGGACCTTGCAAAGATTGCAGTAATTGTGAACTTACCACCACCGAAATCAGTGCGCCAGCTAAGGGCCACATTAGGACATACATGATATTACATAAAATTTATCAAGGGGTATGCGCAGATCACTGTGCCGATGGAGAAATTACTGAAGAAGGATACTAAATTCTAGTGGAATGAGAGATGTCAACAAGGATTGGACACCTTGAAGGAGAAGATGGTCACATCACCCATATTAGTATTTATAGATTGGGAAAAGACATTCCATGTGCATGTAGATGCATCAGCCACAACCATGGGAGCTATTCTAGTGCAACTAGGAGCAGGGGATTTGGACCATCCCATAGTATTTGCAAGCAGAAAATTGTCAGACTCCAAGAATAACTACAACACTACAGAGCGAGAAGGTTTGGCAATGGTATATGCACTTCAAAAGTTCAAGCATTACCTAGTTTGTAAACAGTTTAATATGTTCACAGATCATTCAGCACTTAAGTACTTAGTTAACAATCTAATGTTGGGGGGGGGAGAATCTATCGATGGTTACTCTTGTTTCAATAATTTGACTTTGAATTCATAGTGAAACCAGGGAAGCTGAATGAAGGACCTGATCACTTATCAAGGGTCACCAATGGAGAGGAGCCTACAAAGGATACCTTCCGTGATGCACAATTGTTTTTAGTTCAGGTCGCACATGATTATTTTACCGACATTATTGAGTATTTAAGTATAGGGACTACGACACATGAATTTAACACTGTGCATAGGAAGAATCTAGTTGTTCGAGCAACCGACTACCAGTTGATAGTCAGGCAATTATATAAAATGGGGGAAGACAACATCTTGAGAAGGTGTGCATTGGAACACGAAAGGCCTAGGATACTGGAAGAAGCCCATGAAGGAATAACAGGAGGAAACTATGCAGGTAAAGCTACCGTGTTGAAGGTACTGCACGTAGTATTATGGTGGCCAACTATTCATTGAGATGCAAAGGAATATTGTCAATGATGCGATGTTTTTCAAAGGGTTGGAAAACCAAATAGGTGGGATGAGATGCCCTTATATCCACAAGTGACACTACAACAACACACTTCCTATTTGAACATGTGCTCACTAGATTTGGATGTCCACGGATCCTAATGAGTAACCAAGGCACTCAATTTATCAATAACACTATCAGAGTGCTGACTGAAGAATTTGAGGTATACCATCATAAAAGTACACCATACCATCCTCGGGAAAATGGAACAGTGGAAGCTTTCAACAAGATTCTAGAGAATGATCTAACCAAGATTTGCAATGTCAACATGGATGACTGGGATTCAAAGATACCAGTAGTATTATGGGCATATAGAACTACGTGTAAGAAGATGACAGGGAAGACACCATTTAGATTGGTGTATGGACAATAAGAAGTGGTGCCATTATAATTCTTGGTACCAAGTCTAGGTGTCACAACAATTACAAACATGACAGAGTGAGGCGCAGTACAAGAAAGGTTAAGTCAGCTAATGAGCATGGAAGAAGATAGGATTCTAGTAGGCTTTCACCAAGAAGTACATAAAGCAAGGGAAATTTTTTGACATGAACGACATATCAAGAAATTTTTTTTCAAGGAAGGAGACCTAGTCCTATTGTATGACAACAAGTTTTTTCGACAACCAGGAAAGTTCATAATGCATTGGTTGGGACCATATGAGGTCAAGACTGTCACAGACGGAGGACCTATACAACTGAACAATTTGGAAGGGATATATTTGAAGGGAATGATCAATGGGAGTTGACTGAAGCTGTACAAGGATAGTCAACCACCCACAACTTGACAATTACCACGCAGTACAAAAAAAAAAAAACTGTGCAAAAATTCGCGCGCGTAGGAGAGAAAATCAGGGTGACAAAAAGGAAAAAGAGTCTGCGCACACAATTCATTGAGTCAACACAATGAAATATGAATACTGCACCATAAACTAAGGGTATAGAAGCCAAGGACTCAGTGCACTATAAAATCCCAGCGTGCCGGAAAAAGGACCAACGGTAAAAAAGCGCGACAATTCGGAGAATGGCGACTGTGGAATTCAGGCACCAACTGGCATTAGTGGTTGAAATTATGACACCCCGTACACAGAGGTCAATACTGTAGCGTGACGAAAAGGGAAAATTCTGAAAACAAGACACAAAGGACAAAAGTTAACACGTACAACTGTACCACGCGTAGGACACGCAACCAAAAGTGAAAAAGGGACAACTGTTAGTGCGAAATAGTTGTCACTCCACCGTCCTGCTATAAAGTCAGAAAAAGTAGGGAAACACAAACCATTGTGGAAATTGATAAGGAGAATAAATTAGAGCCAAGTGAAAGAGCGATAGAGAAAAAAATCGACCGAGAATTCATCAATTTCACAGATTTAAAGCCTATACCACGTCACAATGTCACCACCACAAGTTGGAGAGTTGGGTAGGGCCGATAGGAACACATGAAGTACCTCTTGCGCGATAGATGCACACGAGAAAGGGGAACCTGTAGTGGTGTATGTGGATGAATTCCACACAGCAGAGTATGAAACAAGCTTGGTGACAATAGAGGAGGAGCAGAACCCAGCGCAGGAGGACAGGCAGATGGAGGAAGACCCCGAATGAACTGAGTCCGACACTTCGAGGGGACAAAAGTCCCAATAGATTGAGCAGGCCATGGGTTCAGCACCATAGAGCCATGAACCAGAGGAAGGATAGGAAACAATACACGAGGATGTACCAGATGTGGGGGCCTCATCCCCATAAGCCAAACGGAAGGGCGAAGCCGAGAGCATCACGCACAGAGGTTCATAGCCGCAGGTAGAACGAACCCTGGTTTTTCCAAAGATTCCAAATGGGGTGTATGTAGATGATGACATTGTTGACAAAGTGACTGCCATCAAATACTCTGACCATGATGTCTAAGATGTCACTAAATTCCCCAACCTAGCGTCCCAGAACTATTTGGAAAGAAGGGGAGAAGGGTCATCAGACATGCCAGTGCTAGAGTCGACGCAATGGATCCTTGGGATTTAAAACACATTCATTATGAATGTACTGGATGTCCCACACTTTGGGAGGGGAAATCACATCAATGCCTGCATCAAGCAACTGCTTACACGAGTGCATGGTAGAATCTTATGGATGGATAGGACGGTGCCTATCACTATGGACCTCATCATAGTAATCATAGGGCTACCCACAAATGGGGAAAAGCCAGAGCAATATTTGGAGGAAAAAACTAGAGCCAAGGCCATCTCGGATGAGGTCAAGGCCAAGTACGATGTGGAGCAAGGTAATAGGGGAATTTGAATTAGTGACATCAACGATCTTGCGATAAGGTTTGCTACCAGAATCCTCAGATGCAAACTAATGCGCAAGTGTCGCAAAGAGGAAGTATCGGCTGATGTGGTCACCGTCGTCGGGAAATGTGGAAAGGTGAGCTCGATGAAATGACCCTCATACCTCCTAAATTCATTCTTGGAGGATTGAAATGACACACTGGATTGGGGCTTTGAGTTCCACTACTCGTGGTTACTCATCCTCATTGGCCTCATTGGTTGAAAATAACTGGTCTACAACAAGTATATGGAAAGACCCAAGAAATGTGGCGCACCAAGATACATATCATTACACATCAACGTAGACCCCAAGAGAAAAAAGACAAAAACATAAATCTTTGCGAGGTACTGCGCAAAGATGCAATACCTTATTGCGGACACATGACGCATTACCCAGAGACTGTCTAGGAGTTTGGACAGGTTGCCAACTTCAGGGGAACAAACCATAGTTTATGGATGTAAGAAAAGTGAGACAAACATAAGTAATGGCTACAACTCAACTTCTGTGTCACGTAGGAAGAAATCCAAAGAGAGGTCTAAGAGTGGCCCGAAGAATGGAAGGTACCCAAGATTCCAACCATGGTATAAAGCACACGAAATAAAACATAGGGCAGACCACCCCCAACGCACCAAGCATGCACCAAAGGGGAAAGAACCAAAAAGAGGAGTGCCCAAGGCCAAGAATAGACCACCACGGGGCTCTACACAGGCTCCACCACGCGTAGAAAAACCACAAATAAACTCAACGGAAGAAGTGTGCATGGAAGAAACAAACACAGGGACACAATAAATCCCTGAGGCTGAAGACACAAGTGCAGGGACATAAAATCCCTGAGGATGAAGAACAAGGGAAAGGAACCCATGGGATTCCTGAGGCCAGAGAAACATGGACAACCACTGCAGGGGATACCCAGAGGCCCACTAGTCCCGATCCATCAACCGCCCAGGAGAAGAGACCATGGGAGCACACCAGTGGTGGCTGAAAGAAGGAAAAGACCCACAAGACACATAGCCATATCTCACTAACCCCAGATGATGTGGAGTTAGTGGCAACAATAGTCGAGGAGAGATTGGCTGAGGTGTGGGAGACTATAAAGAAGCACAAGGCTTCGATTGTAGATCAAGTGCAAGAGGTAAAAATTATGCTGGAGTAGTTAAAGATCAGGGCAACACAGACACCAAAAGAAACACCCACACAGGCTAAGGAAGGAGTGTTATTGCCCGAGACAATGCAGTTTGCAACACAACCGAGCACCAAATTCATCATCATGCCAGAGATGATTTTCATTGATGAAGAAACATCGCAGAAACCCCTCAAAGACATCGATATGTTGGATGCGACATTGGCCAAGATTCCAATAAAAGCGCTATACAAACTCTAGGTGAGTGTCGCATAGGAGATTCAGTCTAGAGAAAGAGAGGACGCCAGAAACCTATAGGTAACCCAGGTATAGAATATCTTGATGAAGGAATCCCTCAACCTTGAGGCACAATAGAAAAAGAGATCACAAAAAAAAGTGGAGGAGATGGAGCATCAAATCCACATGCTATTTCAAGAAATTCTCGAAAGCACAGATGAGGAGGCAAGGTCATCAGAAGAGAAGCTGCACAGGATAGAGCAGACTATCCAAGAGTATAAGGAGAAAATCAAAGAGCTAGAGGAGTGTGTCACACCCACTACTCCTCCAAAATTCAGAGCACAACGAGAACATGAGGCAATAACAACTGCGGAGGGCATTGACCGAAGAATACAAATAGTCACTGAGTTGTTAGAGAAGAGCACGTAGCTATGGACTCACCTCTTAGAGGACGGGAGCCTCCAGGAACACCAAGAGAAGGAAAATCAACTCCACGCAGCAATGGAGGAGGTGAAGCAACGACAAAAAATGATGTCACTCCTAGAGAAGATCAAAATGGCCACTGAGCTGAAGGCCCTGCAGTTGGAAGAGAAAGTGTTGCAAGTGCAGAAGACAACAAGACAGATCTTGTTGGAGCCCCTGCAAGAAAAGGTGGAGAAACTGGTCATGGAGAGTGACGCAGCTAAGAAAATAAATGAGTAGATCGGATCCGAAGGAGGCAAGATACTACAATCTCTTATCACAGAGCAGGTGGTCACCGCTATGGCCAACAAGAGTAGTCAAGCTCAAAAACAGTGCCATCGGATAACATAAATGTATGATGCACTGCAACAGGCAATATGTAAAGCAAGAAGCAAGCAGTGACAGTTGCATAAGTCAGGAATTGACTCGGGATGAGTCACGATGTCAGTGTTGGGGGCTTGTTGGGCATAGGCCCATTTTTGGGAAAAGGCACGATGTGGAGGAAATACAGTTGGAATAAAAACATGCAAGGTGCGCATGCAAGAAGAAGGGAAAGAAAGACAACTGGCAGGAAAAGAAATGGATGAAAATGCGCATGCAGAGGAGAAAAGCGCGCAAGGCCAGCATGCAATAAGACCTAACTAGGTTAGGATTTTGGTAAGAGAATGTAATGGGTGATGAGCCAATAATAGATATAAATAGACACCTAGGAGGTCTAGGGGGGGGTTGTTGTTTTTGTTATGTGTTACTCGCGTGAGATAGAGTAACAGGTTGACAAAATGACTGTAATCTGATACCTTTTTATATGTTGTTGAGTTGTAGGAGAGAATAGTAACTAGACCTTCAGGGTTAGATTGCAGGCTCAGGAGTCTGGTGTGATCTAGTCAGCCTTGTAAAGGTTGAGGGGTCTGTTTGATGAATGTATGAATGGAGTTGTAGTGTGTGTGAAGCCATATATGAAAAAACCATAATAAAATAGCTCAAGAGACAAATCTTTGTGGACATAGCCCAGAAGAGGGTAAACCATGATAAATCATGTGTGATGTGGAATGATTATTGTTTATGTCTTTACTGTCATTGGTTAAATCTTAGATGATTTTTTTGATGAAGTAGTTAGATCTATTGATTTACATGAATGAATAAAGAATGACATAATAACTAATATATATGAATGATATAGTAATGGACTAAATATCACATAGTACAATCTCAGATCCCCACTCATTCCTAGGCTAAAAGCACCTGAGTGTTGCAGCCACCCATAGAACTATCTCGGGTGAGACTGCGCAGTGCACTCTGTGCGCTGCGTTGCCTTCTGGTTTACCAGGAGGGACAATAGTTTTAGAGGCTTTGTTGGATACCAAGTAGACCTGAACCTGGGTCAATCATGTTAAAGGTATAGCTCAGATAAGCAACCAACATCGACAGTTTTTTCCAATTCTCTTAGATCAAAGTCTGTAACAATGAATTTACCCAAATTCTCTCTAGTTCTTGGCCCATACGGGTCCAATGTTGAACCAATAGCTCTGATACCACTTTGTAATGTACCAAGCCCCTAGTTGGGTCACGTTACTACTAAAATGACCCATTAAAATTTCTTTTACTAAATCTATATGTGGAAATAATACTCAACATGACATTCATTCACATGTAACTGTCTATGCTTCTCAAAAATGTAAATATAACTTCTTAACTATGCATAGAATAATTAAATAACATACAACAACATTCAACCACATAAACACGGTTTTAAATGCATTATTTTGCTCACAACAAGTAATAATAACCAAATATTACTCAGAGTAAATTGCACAACAATTGTATCAACATCATGAGTAAACACAACAAATAGAACACTTATCTTATAAAATGTGCAACCTGCTGCAAAGGATGGATTTTCCTCCCAACCATAGCCTTATTGTTCCAATTCTCAACAACAAGACACCCCCGAGTCAGGGCTATGAATCCACAAGAGACGATGGTCCCTAAGGCTGGCTAATGTCACCCTCTCAACAGTCAAACTCACAGCTAATTCCATCCCACCAACACTCTTCCCCTCAACCTGCACAACCCAAGCGATGGAATCCCCCTTCACTTTTCACAGTCCCTTAGGCCTTTCCACTCCCCTCCAGGACTTCCAACACAGGTTGGACAATATTTATTCTTGCTGGGACTTTAGGAATTTCACAGTTGCAACACAAATTTTCCCAACAGCCAAAACATATGCTCCTTGGATGAATTTCGTATAGCTTGTCGTTCCCAGGCACACAACCTCTTTCTCCATGAAATTACAGCTCCAGACAACAACCAAAGATGTCCACAACAACTGCCTACAAGTTCTCACACTTAGAACTCCATTGATGGTCAGAAAACTCCATGAAAATATAACTCTCTATGCAAAAAGGTGAATGCATAAAAATGGGTCTCTTACCCATACAAATTTTCTTTCTTTCCCTTGCTTGATTGACTTGCACTCTTCCCCAAGTTGATTGTACTCAACCCCCATGCTATCAATAACTATGGGAAGTGAATCTGATACCAACCCTCTTACATGAATTCAATGATTAGGCTCTAGAGCACTCAACAACTAATGGAAGGTTCATGGAAAAGATAATTTAGAGAAAAAATAGGAAATGGGTTTTTAGTTTAATAGATAGGGGTAACTCTCCCCCTTGGACCCCTACCCTCTCTTGTGGATACTCAACCCCCGATATCCATCACATTTACAATATACAATGCTTGATTCTCGACCACATGCTATATTTTCAATATACATTGCTAGTTTAGGGTTTGAAAGTGGGGATGTTACACTTGGTTTCCAAAAATAGATCTTGATTCTCAAGAGAATCAAATCCTCTTGACAACGCCTTCCCAATAAAATACCTAGAATTCGATCTGCATAAACTGATAAAAATATCATTTGTTCAAAACCTATTACCTTGTTGGAGATGCACAACTTGTTGTAGAGACTTCTAATGGATGAGTTATAACTCTATGATCCTTTTGGTTCATTTATACTTCCATGGCGATTTCTAAAACCCTTGCACATGACTTCAACTAGACCTTCAACATTTTTATTTGACTTATACCTTCGATCTCCTTTGGTAAAAAAACTCAATGTGCCCAGAACTTGATTCATTTAACCATACATGTAATTTCCTCATCGATGGGTTGATCACACATTGGTCCGACTTATTTATTGAACATATGCATTGCCAACATTCACCCAGGATTCAATTTCATATTGAATTTATGATCTTTTCTATTTCTCAGACTCTGCCCAACAAGATAGATTCATTCACAATCTCAAATTATCTTCTAGAATTCAATAAAAAATATAATTAGCACTATTTCGAGCAAGATAATTGGCACTCTAGTTCACAAACACTAAGACTTATGAGACCTGGATTTGGTGTTGGAACAGATTGCATTGATGAAAAAATATGACTGTAAGTTCAATATCCATTGAAATTATTCACACGACAAAGCGATTAAGGGATCAAGAAGAAGTGGCCCATTCAATACTTTTACTTTTAATATAGATATAGAAATGTAGATTTTTATAAATTTAAAAGAAATTTCCAGAGAGTATTATTCAATGCCTTCAAATGTTTTTGAGAAATCAAATAAAATATGCACATTGCATGAGTTTTAAAGTCAAGATTTATCATGAGTAAGTTAGTGACATTAATGAAGTTATTTTTTTTTCCAAAGAATAGTATCCAATATGTTAGAAATGAGAGTCATCCTTTGACTGCAAGATGATATGCCCAATAACCATCAAAAAAAGATAAATGGATTAAAATGGTTCGAGTAGTTGGATCAGTAAGACTGCAGGGAGAGGGAAACATAACATAAGTAATTGCAGATTAGTTGGGACCCTTGGGCTATGGATTCATATGTATCATGAATAATGAAGGGATTTAAACTACCTATCAGACAAAGGATTTATGTGATGATGATGAGAAAGAAGACATAAAATGTTTGAGTGATGAACCATGAAATATGGTCAAGATGACAACAGATCCTCTACCACCTTAGGAATCCATAGATAAGAGAGATGCTACATCCAGAAAAGAAGAAAAGAAGAAAATATCTGATGAACCATGAAATATGGGCATGATGACAACAGATCCTACATCGCCTCAAGAATCCATAACTCAGAGAGATTACATCCAGACAAGAAAAAAAATAGAAAATATCTGAGCGATGAACCATGAAAGATGGGAAAGATGATAGTAGATCCTCTACCACCTCAAGAATCCATAGATCAGAGAGATTACATCCATATAAGAAAAACATAAAATCATGTAAACTAAGAAGACAGTATGATAAAAACAACTCGAAGGAATCTTCAATAACACAATATTTACAATCCAATCCCTCATGCTTACAACTAAAAAATACAGAGCCCTGCTGCTAAAAATCTCTCGACTCTCCATCCTCTGAAAACATCTCCCATTTACAAAATCTAAACTGATCTATTTATATCAGATCAGTGCACAACTATCGGGAGTGTAATATGACCATCTCATTTAAAGCTTTCTCTTGTGCATCTTTCTGTCAGACTCTATGTGTTTTTTCCTGTCAGACGCAAGCTCAGATCAGTTTGGGCCTGCAAGAGGAAACCATCCCTGATGGTACCTCAGGCTGATAGTTCTGTCTCCTCAGTGTTATTGGATAAATTGGTGAATGCGGACATAAACTAATCTCCCTATATCCACCCAGATCTAGAACAAAACAAGACAAGACATTATCCTTTCCCTAGGTTGCTACCATTGAATTTATCACCAAAGAAGGAGTGTATGACATACCTTTATATATCTCTTCCTTATATCTCTGTTGTCCCTACTTCTCTCTGGTGCTCTTGTGAGATCAAAACTGCAATGACACAAACCAACCAAAGTGAAAGAAGCAATTATAGATTCAATGGAAACCTAAACATGTGATCAAGGAGTCATGTAATAAAATACTAATGATTTTATGGGAAAGAGACATGCGGCTGTATCATATTAAGTAAAAGTGAAAGATACAACTAGATCGCCTTGACGTCGCAAGTTCCATTTCGGTGATCCTTTGTTCCAACACATACATACACTTGCCCCGAATTTGCATGAAGATAATCCACAAGGCTTGATGGACAAATGGAGGCCTCAAGCATCAATTGTATTAGGATTCTTCACATATTCTTCAGTCTATTCTTTGCTCAATCTTGCTCGACCTTGCTTAACCTTTTCCATGAGAAATCCATTATTATATAGGAGAAGATAAAGTGGTTACTAGGATGAGGATGATCCCACCAATTCAGAAAATCCAGTAAGATCACAACCATACGGACGCCACCTCAAATTCTAGAAGATTATCCTTCTAGAAAATTCTTCCTTTTCTTAGCTTCAAGAGTTGCTGCACCCTACCTATATAGAAGCATACAAAAATACCGCAGGCCAGGCATAGAGTAGCCTATGGAAATCCTTGATTTTTGCACTGTGTACCACTGTTAGCCTGCGGTGTCATTCTAAAAATGTGCCTTGTAGGGGAAGAAACTAAACCATTTTACTCATGTGAAAGATTGCTTTGGAAGACTGAACACATGCTTATGGGGTCATCATCAGAGTGACCAAAATTATGTGTAACAGAAGGCCCCCCACAGTATGAGGCTGGAACATGTGACAATCGAAATACTTTGTAAAATGCATGTGTGTGTCGAAAACAAGGAGTGCACCAATCAAGAACCTGCAAACAATCAAGCATCTGCATATAATTATACCATTTCTGAGGTAGGCATTCCCATACTCAGATTACAAGTGATTGAAATCATAAATGCAAGGCATGGCCACCAATTATATACCGTGGATCCATGTCATCAAAATTCTACATAGCCACCATAAATACAATGTGGATCTACGTATTAGAAAGTGTAAATTCAGACACAACCACAAGACATACAAAGTGGATTTGTGTGTCAATTCAAATCATAAATACTCCATCAAAACCTGGGCCAAAAAGATGAGATCCATAGGCTTCAATCCCATCGTCTGCAAGTACGAATCTAACCATGCGATTACAGGTGTTGAAGTCGAACATGGTAGAAACCACTTGATTACCGATCATTGATGAAAACCATTAACAAGTGTGAGGGAAATCACCATTGATGTCAATGACTCCCAAGGTACTTTAGTACAATCCAATGAATGTGAATAAATGATCTGAAGTCGAACACTCAATGAAATCTCTCGATCAGGGACCAATGATGTGAATCCACTGTCGAGAGCGAAGAAACCTGCCATTGATGCATGTAGGCTCTAAGGTACTAAACGATTTCTAAGTCTTATTCTCAGATGATGAGTTGAAGTCGATAGGAAAAAGACTCATCATAGGAGGGCATTGATGTATCCCTCATCAGTGACACGAAATAACTAACATATTAAGGGCATATCAAAGTATGAAAATGATTTTAAACTGACACAGGGAATTCCGACATGGTAAGAAATGACAATGCAGATTGTCGACTCGAAGGAGGGCTTGTTTGGACTTCTCTTGAACATATGAATGACACGACACTGGTCTTGGCAACATTGACTCAAAGACAACCCAATATATTAATTAGACGAAGGCCAGATGAGAGGAAAATGGATTTCCCAACCCAGATTCAAATGATGAAGGGGGTGTCATGTTCAAGAGCGACTAGTACTGCCACTAACACAGGTACATAAACACATCTCTTTCCCAAATTTTCCCCCACCATTTCTGGTGAGTACCTCTTTATTTTTACGCAAGCTTGAGGAGGATAACATATGCTTGTAATGTAAGCTCATCCTTCAGATGAGTCCCTCGGAGTATTTTTAATGAACCCTAAGAAGGAGTGGTTCAGGCCCATATGGGTCTTTCGATGTTTGTTTAACGAGTCCAAAGATAGAAAAATCGGGAGTTTTTCATGTTTATAGATTCTGAAAAAAACTTCAAAGGGAACTCTCTAAGTTCCTTTTTCATAAAATAGTTCGACAAGACCGAAAAATTGATAAACTATCGCCCATCGAACGTTTTATCAAAATACTTTTACGAGCATGAACAGAACAAGGTCGCTCGACAATCTTTTCGTTTTTATGGAGTGCAAAAAGAGCTTAAATGATACTCCATGTGTGTCGCTTTTCGTGTTACCAAGACGAGTACGAAAGAATGACAAAACTATACTCGGTTGCGTTCTCATAAATTTTCGAGCGCGAGAACAAACGAAGAGTGAACTCGAGGTTTTACTAAAAAACCCTAAAAAGTATCGATATGTGTAACGAAGAGAATTTTTTTTTTATGGAACAAATATCCATACTCCGTTAATTAAGACTCTAGTCTTCCTCCTGCAAGAAAAAAGACACTTACGAAACTATCAGTTATGAGGGTTTATAACCAAACACTTTTTATAATATTAAATATTATGAAAAAAGGTAAAAAATGAAATAAATAAGAGTAAGAGTTATTTTTTACCATTTCATTTGTATTTGGTCAAGAACTTGTCAAACAACCCCTTTTTTTAGCCCCTCTTTCAGCGGTCGATTGTGAGCAGCACGAGCGATCAATCGATGAACGATTTCCGTGAAAATAGTAAGTGATTCATCTTCTTCCTTTTCAATGGTTCAAAATTTGTTTTTGGTGGTCAAAATATGATTTTTTGGGTGATTTTTGGGTCGGTAGGCATGCGCTGGGGCCACCACAGGTGGCCTATATCGGGCCCTACAGAAATCAAGGATTTATGCAGGTGCCCAATGGCTTTCCTGCAGAAATCCCACACTGTAACTGAAGCTCAGTTGCGGCGGCCGAAAACCAAAATAGAAAAGCAAGCGCTGAACCAAAAAGAATTCCAAAAAAGGTGGATAAAGGTGCTAACTATCCTCTTTCACTTCCATGCAGGTGTTTGATTGCAAAAATGTTGGAATGGAGAGAACGTGAGCATGAATATGATGACTCTATGGCTTTGAATGATCTAGGAACCATCGATGCCCTTCGGCAATGTGGCCTATTAAAATTTTTCAAAGTCCAGGGCATGAGAGCCCAACGAAGACTATTAGAGTACTTGGACCATATGTGGGACACGAAACAACAAGTATTTCACGTGGGTGTTCATGTCCTCTCCTTGGACATTAAGTATATTTACTTTCTGACGGGGCTATCTCGTTGTGGGGCACAGGTGTCTTTGACAGAGGGTCAAGTTTGTGGCTTGCCGGTGAGCGAGTATATCCGTCGACACTGTGAAACGGATGCCGAAAGGAACAAAGGTAAAGTGGCTATTCGAGGTGTACAGGATCTGGCTCTCAAAACCATCCTCTTTACCATTGCATGGATGGCAGGAAGCGCGTCGCTACACATGGCGCTCCAGAGTTATTTTCAATATTCCATTGAATGTTTTGAACCTCAAGTATTCAATTGGTGTGATGGTTTGCTCCAGAGTATGAAGACACAATTCACTAAAAGAAAGAGAGGAGACCTAAAGCAGTTTGGGTATGGGTCCATTTTGGTGTCTTTCTTCTTAGAAAGAGTCCCTCATTTGTGGATAGAGGTAGAGTGGGGTTTACCGGTCCCACGAGACCCAAGAATGAGGCAGTGGTGTGACCTTATGGCACAACACGTAGAGGGCCCTATAATCAAGTACAATGATGCATTTTTTGATTGGTTAAGGCCCCAAATCTTGATGATTGATGATTATGCATATGCTGGCTTGGACTTTCGGGGTGATCCCGACTTGGCTCTCCCTGACGGATTTCATTGGGGAGATCTAGGTAAGAAAGACATTTTTCTCTTTATAATGTTTTATGGTTTTTAAGATATTAGATGTTTTTTGTGTTTTCGATCTAAAGACTAATAAGAGACTTTTGACTATGCAGATGTAGGGCCGCATCGACCTCTGGGCATATCTCTGATTAAGAGGCGAGGAGAGGCACGTGTGGTAGCAGGGTGGGATGCCGATGACTATGAGGTGATAGAGCAGAACTCATAAGGCTTGATGAAAGACATCCCCGACATGTCGATCGATGAGGTTCCAAGGTGTTATCAACGCCATACTGTAGGCGTGTCCGACTCACTTAGTCGGTTACTTCATCGGGTAGCATGGGCAGTAGTGTGCTATCGTGAGCGACATCCATGATACTATTTCGAGTGGCATCTGTGATGCTATTTTGAAGGAGCCATGGGCTCTATATTTTGATATTTTGTTCCTTGGATGGAAAACACTTTTTGTAAAACCTTTTCATTATATATATACACAAGGCTTCTACTGGATTACTCGGCTTTTATATACAATGTGTAATATGTGATTGGATTTATAAATGTCTCAAATGTTTGTCTAACACATAATTAGCTAGAGAATCAGTTAATTTATTTAGACATCTAGGAATGTGTTGATATTCAATATAATCAAAATAACGTTCCAAGAGGTGAATTCATAGATATACCCGTAACAAAGTAGGACTTCAGATAGTTTAGACATTACTTAACTGGAGTACTACTAGCTACGAATCAAGTCATACAACGAAGTGATGAATCCCAAGTGAGATAACATCAATCAATAATTCAATGTCTGCATTATATTTTGCGATATTATTGGTTGCATGACCGAGGCAAACACCTTGTAAACTGATAAGTTTGTTGGTGGGTGCATAGATTGCCCAAGCAACAAAAGCTAGGTTTTGAGTACTACGACTAGCACCATCGGCAAAGCCAATATAGGGTAGAGAAGAAGTCGACATCTGGAAACCAAGAACAATGCAAGGTAAGAAGTTGGGGGTTGAAACCAAATAATGAAAAACACACAAAAGTAACACACAAGAGTATGGTACAGTAAAAAAACAAGCACTCATGCAAAGACAATCTAAGCATAATACTTCTTCAAGTAAAGCCCATTTTTGGGTTCACTCAAAGTAATGCCATCATAATCTACTAACTCGTAAGATCCCTTCTCTAACACTCGTTTGACGATATATGGACCACGCCACATAGCTTCGAATTTTCCGGCTCCTAGCAGATAACGATCTTGTTTATAGACGAGAACTAGATCTCCCTCATATAAAACACACGGCTTGACATGCTTTACATATTGGGCTTTTAGGCGTTTCTTCTGGGTTTCAATAACTAGGGTGGCATGATGACGAGTCTCATCTAATTGCATAAGATACAATAGGCGTTCCTCTTCAGCAGAGGTGTTGGGGAGTAGTTCGATGGCTAGCTTCAAATATGGTATTTCACATTCAATCGGGAGAATGACTTCAATGTCATAGACTAGTTGAAAGGGGGTAAATCCCATAGTAGACTTCACAAATGTTCAATAGGCCCATAATGCCGAAAAAAACATCGTGTGCCAGGTGGTCTTATAGATTCCTATTATCTAATGAAGCACAGTGATAAGGATTTTATTTATTGCTTCGACTTGGCCGTTGGCCTGTGGATAGTAGGGGGTTGAGTTTTCATGCTGAAGACCCAACTTGTTGGTAAGTTCATACATCATAAAGTTTCAAAAATGGATATCGTGATCAGTAACGATAGCTTGTGGGATCCCGAATCGAGTAATAATATGATTAAATATGAAAAGGGCTGCAGTTTTCCCGGTATTGTCAAAAGTAGGCATTGCCTCAGCCTATTTGGTGAAATAATCCATGGCTACAATAATGTATCCATGCCCCCCGAACGAGTGAGGGTTACAGGTCATGAAATCAATACCCTATTTCACAAAAGGTCCAACTGAAACTACAGGGTGTAAAAGAGCAGGGTGTGATCTTATTTTATTATTGTATGTTTGGAAAGCATGGCATTTTTGGACAGAAATAACAAAATATTTAAATAAAGAAGGCCAAAAATACCTTGCTCATAAGATCTTCTGGGAAGTAGAATACCCGGACATGTGACCACCACATGCTCCAGAGTGGCAGTCATTCAAAGATTTCTCAGCTTCATCATAGGTGAGACATCGTCGAAAAACAGAGTCAACCCCACGGTGATAAAGGGTGTCACCGAGAATAATGTACTAACGGGTTTGGTAACGTATGCGACGACGGTCAGTGCTAGACAAATCGGGCCGAAAAGTCTGAGTTTGGAGATAGATAATGATATCCCCATACCAAAGGTCATCAAAACTGATCAGAAAAAGGGATTCATCAGGTAGAGAATCCTCTGCTACATTCTCTGTCTCAGTGCAGGGAAGGTCACATATCAGTTCGACAAACACCAAGGATTTCTTAGACTTAGCGCATTCTAATTCTAAGTCAAACTCCTGGAGAATTATTATCCATTTGGAGTATTTTCCCCGTAGCAATTGACGTGTAAGAATGTGTTGCATGGGGTTGCAATCAAAAATTACAGTGGTCTTGCGTAGTAAGATATAGTGACAAAAACGTTGGACAACTTGAACAGCTGCCAAGGCCAGTTTTTCAACATGCAAATATTTGGCTTCGATAGTTGTGAGACTTTGACTCAAATAATAAATGACATGTTCGTCATGTGAATCATCTTCTTGGACTAGAACCATGGAGATGGTAGAGTCCGAAGCAGCGAGATAAATGATCCGGATTATTTTCGGCACGAAATGAGAGCGGAGATATAATAAGGAAATGCACAGAGATATCGCGTATATCCAGTAATATAACAGAAATATATCAGAGATGCAAC
>JZKD02S1622663.1:0-13002 GCA_000966675.3 Picea glauca | reverse complement strand
AATGGCCCCGAAAGTGAAAACCTGCTAAAAATAGTAAATTGCCAAAATGGCCAGAAAACTGTTTTGAGCCATTTGGAAAAGATGGGTGGCCCCCGATATCCACCTGGATCAATAAAGGAAGTAATCTCGACTATAATCGGATGGGAAAAGTAATGGGGTACGGGTTAAAGTCAGTTTCAAAGCTTCGAAAGCTTTGTTGGCGATGGAATCCCATACGGACTCAGAACCTTTCTTTAGGAGTCGAGTAAATCTGAGCGTTAATTGAGCATAGTTTGGGATGAAACGATGTAAAACGTTTGCCTTCCCTTGCAAACTTTGAAGCTAGAGAAGTGAAGAAGGAGGAGGGAGATTGAGGATCACCTAGACCTTCAAAGGATCGACGTTGATCCCCTAGAGTGACAGGATAAAATCGAGAAGTCGACCAGACTCCACACAGAAAACACACTTGTGTGGGTTTAAGCGTATACGATAGAACTGACAATGAAGGAAAATGGCTCGGAGGTGTACCAGATGGTCACTACGATGCATGGAATGCGTTGGTAGGTCATCTAGATATGGATGTACAATGTGCTTAATATCATGAAAAACATAAGACATGGCACATTGAAAAGTCACACCAACGTTCTTTAAACCGAAGGGTAGTTAAAGGTGCCCCAAGGACAAATAAAAGAGGTTTTGTGTTGATCCGCGGGCAAGATGTTGATTTGATTATAGCTGGAGAAAATGTCCATTAAAGAGAAGATTTCACTCCTGGTGCAATCGTCGACGATCTGGTCAATGAAGGGGGTGGGAAAGTTTTCCTTAGAACAAGCTTGATTTATATCCCTATAATCGATGCAGACACTGATCATACCTTGTTTCTTGTTAACCGGAACGAGATTGGATACCCAATCAGTTAAAGCCACGTGATAAATAAATCCAACTTTAAAAAGTTTTTTGACCTCAAGCTTAATAACAACTTCTTTACAGGGGTGGACCGGACGAAATCTCTGTCGGATGGGTCTAGTGCCCGAGTATGTCTTAATTTCGTGTACAAAAATATCAAGGTCAATACCTGAGATCTCTTCATAGCTCCAAGCAAATATGTCGCAAAACTCTTGAAAAAGTGATTTATAGGCAACAACCTCGCCAGTGGAGCATAAAGCTCCGATATGAACATTTCCAACAACTCCAGGTTTAATGGATATGTCGAGAGGGACAGCGGGTGAAATATTACTTAAGTTCCCTTCATATAACACGTCGTGTGATGTCTCGGGAATAGAGGAAATGACAACAATGGTTGACGGGGTCGAGATCCATTGGTAACTCTCGATGGTGTGTTGTTCGAGAAAGAGAATGGAATGATGATGTCCATCATACCAAGGGGTATCTTCCATCGACATAATCATATCGTCTATGGGAAAAACAACGTGGAATGGGTCAGGAGACAAAACACAAAGAGAGGGGGTAGAAGGGGTTGCAGATTGAATGGCTTGATAGGCAGATTCAACCGGACTTAAAGGCATTTGGTTGTTGTAGCTAGAATAATCACCAGGTTCGGGTATGATCCACGGGTCAGAAGACGGGTGAGTTTGGTGAACCAAGGTGGAAATCATGTTGATCGAGGAAACCAAAGGAGGCGGAACATCGGGAGGTGGGATCGGGAAAGTGCCCATCATAGTGGAATATTTAAGTAGGCCCAAACCAACATTCTCATACCCAAGAGGTGTCTTCGCGATAAAAGGGACGTTTCTAGTACGAGTGTCAGAGTTGAAAAAGGATATATGGTCAACAGTGATGACCTTTCAGTGATGTGGAAAACGTAAAACACAGAAAAGGGTAGACACAACGGTGCACATCGCGTCAATCCAACTACGACCAAGTAAAAGGTTATAATCGAGAGGTGCATCAAAGACCTCAACTTCAATGTTGATCGATTTGCCTTCCAATGTAAGAGACAACAAAGGAAGTACACCGTAGGGTTTAAAGCCAGAGCCATTGAAGGCTTTAAGCATGTTATGGGATTTAGTAAGAGGAGGAGAGTCGATGGATTTCCAACAGACAACAAACATTACACACGTGGAGGCACCCTCATCAATAATAGTCCTACATATGTTCTTGTCAGAGACAACAACTTGTATTTGGAATGCTAGTTGATGGGGGAGTCTCAGAATGTGATCTTCGAGGTAAAAAATTATCAAATTTGTATCCGTAGGATCAATTCCATCGATAGCCTTTAGCAGTCCCTTCTGTTGAGTAGGGAAAATTTGGAGGACTTCGAGAGTCGACATCACAGAAGGTGCTTGCGCCAGATCTTATACAATACTGTAGTTCTGAGCAACACATGCATGAGGGTTGAAGGCGGACTTTCGAACAACACCCTTTGGGGGAGGGCAAAGAACTGTATCCAGACTCGGTCTTTTGAGATGAAGAGGACTGTTGGAAGGTGAAGTTGAAGGAGGTTGTTGAAACAATGAAGGTGGTATATTGTCAACCTTCTCCTTTGAGGAAGAATAATATTTGGCTCGAGTGGTCAGTGTAACGTCATTCTTTATGGAATCACCAGTGTACATGAGTACATAAGAAGTAGTGGAGGGAGAGGGTTGGTAATGGATGACCAGTTGGGCCTGCTGTTGAGAAGGGAAAGGTTGAGACAAAACGACAAGTGTGGGAGGTTTTGTGGTCCCTTGGAGGAACTTAGTAACCTCGGCCTGCCTTAGACAATATTTTGTATAGTGATCGTCACCACAGATAAGGCAAGGGTATCAGGGTTTGCGCTTATCCTTATCATCAGCAGGTTGGGTTTTTTTTTTCTTAGACTGTGGGTTATTTTTGTCCTCCTTATTATTACCCTTCCCTTTTTTAGATTTATTCTTTCGGACAGGAGTAGATTGAACAGAGTTAACCTTAGCAGATTTGTCGGTGGGAGGAGTAGGAGACATATTATTTTGAACATTAGAAGCATTGGACTTGGGGTTGGTGGGAGAGGCTTGCATATTTTAAGGTTGAGCATGGAAAGTGCCAATCACATTGTTAGCCACATGAGAAGCAACAAGGGTAGTTGAAGTAGAGGTGGTAGAAGGGCGAGGTGCATCAGGGAGTAAGTCGTAAAGAGTACCCATCTGTGAATAAACGAGGTCGAGGTACTGAGCGCGAATGATAGCCTATTCTTCGGTGACAATACCACCCATGGAAATATCATGAGAGATCTTATTCACGAATGATTTTGTGAACCACTCCGCCAATAACTGATCGGGAAGATCGAGTTTGATCAAACGTCGTCTTCATCTCCACTCATGAATGTGATCAGAGATGTGAGTGGCTTTAGTTTGTTTGAAGGACTTTAGGATCTCGATTCCTATTTCATAATGGATCGGTAATTGGTAGTGTGTAAGGAAATCCATGGCTAGGGTATTAAAGTCAGTGAAGAAACCTCGTGGTAGTTCTATATACCACATTGCAGCCAAAACCGTGAGAGTTTATTAGAAGTGTCGTAACCGAATAGAATCATCCATCAAATAGTTGGCTGAACACTAAAGGTGGAAATTCATGACATGGTTGTTCAGATCCTCTCCCAATTTACTGTCAAACTTTGGAATGTGGGATGGTAATTTGGTCGATATCACGGGACAGTGGGGAGAATGCGGGATAGGATCATTCAAGATTCTAGACAAATCAGGTAGATCCAAGGTGGCTAAAAAAGGTAATTGTCTATTCACAGGAGGATACTAGTAACTCTGGGGAGGGAGTCCTGTCGGTAGACCAGTAGGACCATAAGAAGTTTGTATTTGAGGTGAAGGTCCTAACAGATTTAGGTGTGTGTGCGGAGGCAGGTAGGCCACAGGGTTGTACGGATTGGGGATGGTCCCTTGGGGAGGGACACTATTGAACGTTCGAACCCTAAATGGGATTGGAAGAACCGAGGTATGACTAGCCCGAACTAGGGGGTATAAAAGAGATAACCTGAGGTTGTTTCCCCCCAGACGATTGTTGATTCCCTTGAATAAGAAGATTCCAATACTGGGCTAGTGATTCGGGGATGTTCTTTCCATACTGTGGATTATATCCTCCATGTAGGGATTGTCCTCCAGGTGAGGATGATGCCCCAATTTGGGTTTGAACTCCAAATTGAGTTTGCCCCCTGGGTTATACTGTCCCCTAATAGGAATATGATAACCAGAAGTGAATAATGGAGTAGAAATTCCAAAGGTAGTAGAGCCACTGGGTCTGAATCCTCCTATACAAGGTGGATTAGACCCTTCAGAGAGGAACTGGGATGGTGTCAGAATAGAACCAGAAGAAACATTATACCCAGGAGGAGTAAAGACTCAAGAAGCTCCAGACGGAACTTGGGTAGGAATGTGGATAGAAGCATTCAAGGCATTATACCCAAGAGGGAGTGACGGGATTTGTCTAGACGAACATGATGTACCAATAGGAGGTTGGCTAGCCACCATGTTCTCGATGGGGATAATCGTAGTGTTTGGGATCATCGTGGAATGGGCCTGCTGAAGTGGGATAGTTGAGCTAGGACCAACCTCTGAACCAACGAAGAAATAACAGGTTGTACTGTTAAAATGATATAAAGGTATCCTAAATGTAGTAGATGTTTCAGGTGGTTCAGAAATGACAGGTATCTCAGCGTCTTCTTCTGAGCCGGGAGGGTTCCATCTAGAAGTCAGAATTCGAGATATGTCAGTGGTCCAAAAAGGATCCTCGTTTTCAATGTTAGCAAGGACTTTAGCTGGTATTCCAGAAGTGTCAACAACAATTTCTCAGGATGAGTTGAGTTGGAGAATACATCTCTCGTATCTAGGAGGTAAGCAGAAAGAATTAAAAGAATCAGAAACAATTCAAAAAAATTCTAAAGAGTCAGTTCTCTCCGCTTGTGAAGGTATGTGGTCCTGGATCTCACTCTGTTGAGGAGAGTCCTCCGGTGGATTAGGGAGCAAGGGTTGGGAAACTTCTGGATCTTTCAGAGGTAGTCCTTGCATCCTACATGAACGACGTGGAGGGTCAATGTTGGTCGAACCAAAAATTTTACAGAAAAAATCTATGGCCAACTATGTAAACAAATAGCACTCACTATTAGAATCTAGGAATGAAAACCAAGCAAACAAAATCTTCTTGTTCTGAAGACACTAGTTGGTGATGAAATCCAACGTCGCGAAGTCAAGACAAGAAGGGGATGGGCTAGGGTGGAAAAGTTACATTGACGACATGCTTAACAGACTTACACCCTGGTGCAAGCTCCCACACATAATCATGGGTATACCCTCCAAGGAGCCCGAGTTAGTTTGGCCAATGTCGATTCCAGGTACCGTGAAGACTTGCCCCTCCATAGTCACCTTGTGTAAGACCCTAAGAATATAGGAAACTAAGGCTACCAAAAACAACAATGATGCCCAGGGAGACAGTCGACAGTCTGATCCACGCACAAGGGCAGGGTATCTAGCCTGAAATAAACTTGAGAGGCTTCCACTCATCATTGTGGGTATACCTTCAAGCGACCCCCATAATACGTGAAATCTCTACACCGAGACCAACAAAGCAGGGTGAGCAACTCTGCTAATCTCAATGCGACCTCAGGTTTGACCCTTGTGTGAGAAGGGCTTCCCAGGACAAAATGTTGCAAATGGAATTTTACACTCCCTATCACAAGATTCTATTGTGTGTTTTGTGCTTTGGAGAGTGTGTCTCACTACCTATTCCAAAGCTCTATCCTAGCTAATGTTGGTGTAAAAGATCCCTAGAAAAAATTACTAGTTAAATTTTAGATTTTCACAATATTTTTAAAGGTTGTCGTTACTCAAGAGGGAGACGAGAATGAAACCGATGTTGTGTATGACCTTGACCCAATAATATGCAAATAGAAATGAATGATGCAAATTTTTGTTCAATGAATTCTATCTACAACAGGGAGAAGGTGTTTCCGGAATAATGTAAACTACAAAATATACTTCCTTTTTCTTTAAATGAACACAATTTCAAACAACCAATATACAATGAAGTTCTTCAATGTTCTCTTCTCTTAAATGCAATAATTTTTCTTATATATGTTTATTCAAACAAATGGATAACTTCAATTTTTTCCTTTCTAAGACCAGACCAAGGGCATGGCAGAGAAAAGACAAGAAATCCAAGAAAATCTATACCTTCAACAAGCACCCAATTCGAACTTTCAATGAAGACAATTTTTTTTTTTTACGAGAAAGTATTTCCCCAAATGCAAATGAAGAGACAACTTCTCAATCATCAAGCAATCCAGAATACGTAATCAATCCAAAATTTCAAATCCAATCCAAGATTTTTAATCGAACAAGCACTCAGTTACAAGCTCAGAGATTATACCCTTGTTGTTAAAAATAAAAAATGAAAACTGGAAAATGACTAAAAGAGGTGTTTGATCTCCGAAAACCAATCAACAACAAGTCAAAAGTTTAGAAAAAAGTCAAATGTTGGCATCAAAAATCCTTTCCAGTTGATTAAAGCAAAAAATGGGCATCATCAAAGGCTAAGACCCAACTCAAAAATTTCACAGACGTCGCCGCAGGCTGATAGCATATCACAGTGAGGAAATTAATGGTTTTCGTAGGCCAGAAACAGATAGGGTGCGGAAATCCCTCACTGAAGCAAACAGTCAGGGTGCAAAAATTGGAGGTTTACGCGGGCTATGTATACGGTACAGTGCGGAGGTGTTTGTAAATCAAGAAATTCTAAGAAAAGGGTAAAGGATCTAAGTGGATTTCTAAATCCAGAGAGTCTGAATGGATCTCCCACAGACTCAGAGACTGATTTCAAATGAAAAGAATAGGTAAAGAGAAAATGGCCAACAAAAACCACAATCAAGTCATATCCCCAGTGGAGTCACCAATTTTGTTATTGGATAAATCAATGAATGTGGACATGGAATAATCTCCCTAGATCCACCCGGATCTAGAACAAAACAAGACAGGACATGGCACTTTCCCTAGGTTGCTACAATTGAATTTATCACCAAAGAAAGAGTGTATGACATACCTTTATATATCGCTTCCTTATATCTCTGTTGTCCCTGCTTCGCTCTGGTGCTCTTGTGAGATCAAATCCGCAATGACACAAACCAACCAAAGTGAAAGAAGCAATTATAGATTCAATGGAAACCTAAACATGTGATCAAGGAGTCATGTAATAAAATACTAATGATTTTATGGGAAAGAGACATGTCGTCGTATCATATTAAGTAAAAATGGAAGACACAATTGGATCACCTTGATGTTGCAAGTTCCCTTTTGGTGGTCCTTTGTTCCAACACACACATACACTTGCTCTGAATTTGCATGAAGATAATCCATAAGTCTTGATGGACAAATGGAGGCCTCAAGCATCAATTGTATCAGGATTCTTCACACAGTCTTTAGTCTATTCTTTGCTCAATCTTGCTTGACCTTGCTTAACCTTTTCCATGAGAAATCCATTATTATATAGGAGAAGATGAAGTGGTTACTAGGATGAGGATGATCCCACCAAATCAGAAAAGCCCTAAGATCACAACCATGATGCCACCTCAAATTCTAGAAGATTATCCTTCTATAAACTTTGTGAAACTTCTTCCTTTTCTTAGCTTCAAGCGCCGTCGCACCTTGCCTATATAGAAACATGTTGAAATCCCACAGGCCAAGCATAGAGAAGCCTGTGGAAATCCTTGATTTTCGCATTGTGTACCACTGTCAGCCTACAACGTCATTCTAAAAATATGCCTTGTAGGGGAAGAAACTCAACCATTTTCCTCACGTGAAAGATTATTTTGGAAGCCTGAACACATGCTTATGGGGTCATCATCAGAGTGACCAAAATAATGTGTAACACTCGGCCAGAGATTTCACGCCTTCTACTTATGGACTGAGTTGAGGCTTCCGCTACCAGTCCTTTTTCATTAAATGAATCCTCCTCGGGATCGGAGCGTGGCTTAACGCCTAAGGGGCAGCCACGTGCTGCTCTCGAATTTGTCATTATATAAGCACGAGATTGCAGGGCCGTCATAAGTGTTTTGGATGCACACTGCTTTTGAGACCGCAACTCACCACCTTCTGCCACGTAGCTCTTTCTCTATACCATGGTTTCAATTGCGAGACCGCTCAAGGATTTTATTGTTCGAGCATGTTCTGTCCCCACAAAGAAGCGTGGCCATCGATCTGGTCGTGATTTGCGATCTGGGAAACCCCGCTTTTGTTAACACACGTCGTTCTTGGATGGACCCTGCTTCCTACTGCGAAGATCAACAACTCAGAATTACTTCAGGAGTTCGAGCTTCTGGCCTTTTCAATGCATATCTTTTTCAATCCTCTGAAGTGCCGAATTCCCGAAGTGTGAGATCTAGTGCCGCGTGTCCTCTTGTTTTGGATGACCGAGATTTACTTCAAGAGTTCGGGCTTCAAGACTTTTCTCTTGCTTGCTCGCACAATTCTCCGAAGTGCCGAATTCCCGAGGTGAGAGATCTGGTGACGCCTGGCCTCTTGTTTTGGACGACTAAGATTCTCTTGGGGAGTTCGGGCTTCACGCCTTTTTCTTCTGCTTGTTCGTGCAATCCTCCAAAGTGTCGAATTCCCGAAGTGTGAGATCTGGTGATGCGTGGCCTCTTGATTTGGACGATCAAGTTTTACTTCGGGAGTTCGGGCTTCAGGAATTTTCTCCTACTTGCTTGCACAATTCTCCGAAGTGTCGAATTCCCAAAGTGAGATATCTGGTGTCACCTGGCCTCTTGATATGGACGACCGATATTTATTTCTGGAGTTCGGGCTTCGGGCCTTCGGGAGCCCTTTACTCACTCAAATTTTGTTTGCTTTCTCCCAGAATACGAGATCACCTAACATGTGTCCTCTACTGAAAGATCAAAAACCATGAGCGATTGCAGGCTCACAACTAACAGATACTTTAATTTCCTTTCTGATCCCCGCAATGCGAAGATGCTCGTTCATAGCAGGATCGATATGCATCGTTGATTTGTTGATCTAGCAAGATCAACGATCTTGAGCGATTGTGGGCTCACAACTTGCAGAAAGTTTAATTTTCATCTTGATCCCCACAATGAATCCCCACTGTCGATTTCTCTCCGATGAGATCTGATGACTGGTCTTTCTCTCACTCAGATATTAAGAATGGAAATTGAATCCGTTCGCCTGCTAGTATTTCGAACCTGAAAAGGACTTCTCTGAACACTGCATTCTACTCATAGTTTTTCCTGCACAAACAACATACTTGACCGGTCTGACTTTATCAACCAGAAGATAAAAAATTATAGGAAGGCATGAAAAAAGAGAGAGAGACTCAGCAGACTTGCAGACCTAGGTCTCAACAATAACAACATATGACCTATGGCAACTTTATGTTATAACACAATGCCTTCTAAATATTTCTGAACTATCGTACAAAATATCCACATTGCATGAGTTTTACAGTCGATGCTTATCACGAGTAAGTAAGTGGCATGATCAAGATGAGGTTATAAGTAAGTGGCATGATCAGGATGAGGTTATAAGTAAGTGGCATGATCAGGTTTGGTGCTAATGGAAAAAGACACCAGTAAGTGGCATGATCAGGTTGGGTGCTAATGGAAAAAACAACTAGAAGTAGGAGTGGTAAGTGTTGGGATATAATAATCATGTTTATCATGTATTGTTACTAAATCTTAATGAAATGTATGGTTGTTATCCATCCACACCTGTTTTGTGAAGGATTAAATTGTACAAAGTGATTATAATTTGTTTTTCAAGATAATATGTTATCAAGGGGATCAAATCTCTAGAAGTGCAAACGCTTTTAAAATGTAAAATTTAAGAAGAAGTTTAGGACTCAAGATTTGATCCCTCTCAACACTTGATAGATCTCAAATTAAAATAGATTTAGATTGATTAATAAAAAGTCCACTCTTTCTTTTACATTGAAATACCACATCATTAAAATAAAATTTATTTATGAAAAAAATAATATCATATTATTTTTAAGAGAGAATCCACTCTCTTCTACATTAATGAATTCACAACACTAAAATCTTATCCCTCAATACAATTTTTTTAAATTGTATTAAGAGAATCCACTCTCTTCTAATATTATTTATGAAAAAAAATTATTTATGAAAAAAATAAAATTATATTATTTTTAAGAGAAAATCCACTCTCTTCTACATTAATGAATTCACAACACTAAAATCTTATCCCTCAATACAATTTTTTTAAATTAAGATAGACTTCTTAAAAGAAGATAAACTCTTGAAATTAGTCCCATAGTGAATATGTTGTATATAGTGTAATGAATTCACAACACTAAAATCTTATCCCTCAATACATTTCTTTTAAGATAAGATAGAGTTCTTAAAAGAAGATAAACTCTTCAAATTAGTCCCATAGTGAATATGCTGTCTATATAGTGTTAAATTAGAAATGTTGTCAATGTAAGAGGGTTACTTATATATTAATTTTTTTTCTATATAATTTATATTTATTCCCAAAGTTAAAATGGTAACTATGTAAGGAGGTGTAATATGCATGTTTATGTTTTGCATCATGATCTAAATATGTTTTATATTAATTTTTTTTTTATATAATTTGTATTTATTCCCAAAGTTAAAATGGTAACTATGTAAGGAGGTGTAATATGTATGTTTATGTTTTGCATCATGATCTAAATATGTTTTTGAGTAATTTTTTTTCTATATAATTTGTATTTATTCCCAAAGTTAAAATGGTAACTATGTAAGGAGGTGTAATATGCATGTTTATGTTTTGCATCATGATCTAAATATGTTTTTGAGTAATTTTTATGTAATTTAAAGTGTAATTTTTTTAATATGAGGGTAACATGTATGTTAATGTCTTATTTTATTTTATGTAGGTTGGTGTCTTATTTTATGTATGTTAATGTTTTATTTTATTGTTTTATCATTTTATAAGATTATTTTAGATTTTTAAATGTTTAATTTTTTTTTGGAAAAACAATCTTTTTAAATTATGATATGAGTCATTCATGTGGGATAAGTTAAACTAAAATATTTGAATAATGGAGCTTTCAAGTTAAGATTTTAAATTTAATTAAACTACCTCCTAGTTATTATAGCATTTGTTTCTTATATATATTTTTGATATTTCAAGTATTTTATTGTTAAGTATTTTTTTATCTTTTAGGAGGAAACACATGTTCTTAACCATTAGGTCCATTCAGACTGTATATAATTTATTTTTAAGGTCAAGGCCAAACTAAACACCAAATTAACCAAAATTGACCAACCATATTAAAAGACAGTCTCATTTTACAAATTGCTCTATCTTGTGAAGAAGCTATTATAAAATAGCATATTAGTATTAAAAAACTGTAACAAATAAACTCAAAAATATATTTACTCAATTCCTGCAATAACAGCTATTACTCAAATACATTTTATTGCAAAATAAACCTCCATATAATAACCTTCCACATATAACCTAACGAAATAAACATGCCATACAATCATTTCTTTGTGCATATAAAACAACTCAAACTTATATCTGATATATGTCATGCTTCAAATGAGGAAAAATAACAACATACAATTAAAAGCACATCCTATAATCAGATTGAATGTCTGAAGAGCTGTTCAATGTATAAACTCTGTGAGTTTATATACTAAGTAAGTTTACTCTAACTTTCTAGAGCTTCATTGCTTTAAAAAGCTTTGCAGCAGGTTTATGGTTGTACATATAGTTACTAGTCAAATCTAACTCTGTTATAGATTTCTAACATCCTATAGCTTTGGAGAACTGTGCAGCTTTAGAGTCAATATCTGGAGTTACTTAAAAAAAATGGAACCAAGATTATCCATTCTAATAGTAACAGACAAGAACGCTTTTAGGAATCTCTTCACATTTATCTGGATGTAATGTAATCTGCAAAACCCAACAGCGGTGCCCCCATCGCTGAGTGGAAGCAAGATAACTCCCCGTTGGCTCTGTCCAACAATTCAATGCTAAATTGTTTTGATTTTTTCAAACCCATTAACTTGGGATAAATGGCCTTAGGACTAATCAAATCCTCTCCTGCTGTCTTGTCGAATTCTTCTGATCATTCCGTCTTGCGAATATGAATCCACCCGAGATTCTCAAGGTCAACAGAAGCATCCCCTTCGCTCGCAATATCCAGAAACTAAACATCCATAAGCCCTTCAGAAACTGAAGTGCAAATCCCGCAATAACAGCAGTGTGTTCACCGAAAACCTTATGGTTTGTGGGCTGCATATCATCATTGTCCCTGCAAGGCAAGTCATCATGTAGCAATAACAAAGGCATTGTACGAATCACTTGGATTAGACATTTTTAGTTTTGTATGACCTATTATACAAGAAGATGGACAGAGGGAGATGTAAACTTTACCTTAATTTACCTTACTTTTTCTGAATGCAATTTTCGAACCCACGAGGAAGACCTTACAACTTCAAATCATTCTTCAGGGCAAAAGATACATGTACCTGCAATTGGTTCATACATAACGTTGATTTTTCCAAATACAAAATTCAATGCATGTACCTGCAATTGGTTCATACACAAAGTTGATTTTTCCTAAGCGTGAATCTCCGATTGCATTCTGTTGTATTCAAAGATCGATATACTTTTTGCTTTGAATTTCTATCTATCTTTTGCCCGAAATCCAGTGAGGAATGGAATTCAATGAGTGATTGTCCGATTGTATTCTGTTGTATTCAAAGATCTATATACTTCCTGTTTTGAATTTCTATCTACCTTTTGCTTGAAATCTAGTGAGGAATGGTTGTATTTGCAGATTTGAGTGGCTAAGTTTGTATAATGAAAGTGTCCCAGTTATTTTTAAGCAAACTAAATCCATTTATATCTTCAGAAAAGCAATTTAAACAACAGAAAACATAGATTTTGTCCAGATTTACATAGCAGAATTCCATAAAAAAAAACAAGATAAAACCTTTAGCCAACTGGGCCTTTCTATTTTTAGGGTAGACTGTAGAAACTAATCATAGAATAAATATAACAATGACTTCGCTTA
>JZKD02S1622652.1:130313-145962 GCA_000966675.3 Picea glauca | reverse complement strand
ATAATAAAGTGAAGTGATGAGTGTACTATAATTCAAAGTGAATACAAAATAAATTATTTAAATAATAAATTTAATGGATAAATTAGAAGTGGGTTAACCCTAAAATAAGGAAAGTTGTTAAGGAAGCTACTTGGAGAGTATAAATAAGAGGAAAGGCTCTCTCATTTAAATCACACTTGAGCATATTGAATATATATAGGTTTCTCGGGTAACCAAATGATATCTAAGCCGAATTTCTGAGGAAAGGTGAAGAAAAAAAGGCTGAAATTCAATGAAGGATAAATTCCTTTGATGATGCTTTCTAAGGTATGTTATTTACAGGTAATCTCACCATTTTTGCAATAACGTTTTTTATGGAATGATTCGGACCGTGCAATTTTTATTCCATTGATGAAACATATCCAAGTATCTATGATAAACAATTCATCTTGTGGGTCTATGTATTTTTGGAGTTACACTCCATGGAAAATAGGGTTTGTGGCTAGTCCTGAAACTAGTCTAAAGTAGGTGTTTCGGGTAACAACGTCATAACTTCTTATAAACAGATCCAAATTGAGTAAGACCAAATGTGTTGGTTACATATATTCTTTAGTATTCTATGTAACAATTTCATATTGATTCAATAAATATTTCGTCCGGGGCATGCTCTACAAGGTCGCTCTCTAGAGTAAGACAAAATTGAGAAGGTATGCCATTTTTGCTATAACTATTTTTATGAGAGGTTCAAAGTAGTAACACCTGGAGGAATTTCATTAAACACACTGAAGAACATTTTTTATCAGTTTCAAATCTTTATTCATTACAGGTACAAAGTTATGATTATTTCAAGTTAGGGTTGTTGACTAATCCAAAACTAGGCATGTGAGAGTAATGAAAAGTTTGGTGAAAATGGTAGTCTCTTGTTGTTAAAGTTAAGGAGGGTTTGTAGGAATGTGATCATATACACCAGGTCTATTACAAAGTTACAAATCAAATTTGGATGATGAAATTGATGAGGGATTTTGGTTGAGGTACATGTCGTGTACATGGTTGAGACAAGTAGTTGATGAGTTGTCACATACATGAGGTGTATAGTTGATGATGTTGGTACATATTGATGAGTCATAGTTCATGAGTGATTGATACATGATTGGTACATACTTGGTACATGGTTGGAGGCACTTGTTAGTAGTATTGTTTACACATGGTTTATGGATGATGTAGCATACTTGTATTATTAGAAGCACATATTGATCTTGGTGATGATTATGAGTTATTGTTTTATACTTGGTCGATGCACATCTTTGAGATTTGTCTTGGTGATTGATCTGATTTGGTTGATAATATTGATGAGACGGGTTGTTGTGATAGGCGGTTTAGAAATGTTATTGTGACAGGTTATTTGTACAGGTTTGGTACATGGTTGATGCACTTGTTCATGGTACAGGTTGAGGTACAGGTTGGTGCATGGTTGATGCACTTGTTTATGGTATGGGTTGATTACATGTTGGTTGGTACAGGTTGGTGCATTGTTGATGCACTTGTTTATGGTATAGGTTGATTACAGGTTGAGGTATAGGTTGATGCATGGTTCAGGTTATTGGTACAGTTTGTTTGGTATAGGTTGATTGGTACAGGTTTACAACAGTATATCTCACAGAGATAGTGTGACAGTGGTTCCATCATTCTACTTATATGTTAGGGCGGTTGGATGGGGCAAGGACAGGTGGTTGTATCCACCTTTCGGTTGCATTCGGAGAACATAGGGGGTTGTAGCCTCCTTCTGGTTGTATCCAGATAATTAGGGAGTTGGAGCTTCCCTCAGGTTGTATCTTGAGAAACTAGGGGTTTGGAGCCTCCTTCCAGTTGCAGCTGGAAAACAAAGGAAGTTGGTGCCTCCAATGAATGTAATTCTTCAAGACATATAAGAAAAAACATTGTGTCGTTTTCTCCCGCTTTGGGTTTCCATGTAAAACACTGGTGTACTGTGTATGTGTATGATTGTTCATTACTTATTTACTCTATAGTTATTGGATGATAATGCTACATTGATATAACACTTGGATTATATGGTTAAAAAGGATTAAATTTCTCTATTACTGATTCACCCCCCCTCTCAGTAATCCAACAAAGAAGGCAACATTCCCTTTGCATCCTATTACTGTAGATTCCCCTTTCCAACAATGGGGCCTTGACATCGTAGGAACAATTAATCCCTCTTCTTCACAACAACAAAAGTATATCCTTCAGCAATGGATTATTTTACTAGATGGTCCGAGGCTGTACCTTTGAAAGTGGTGAACACAAATAAGTTAGTATCTTCCCTTAACTCTCATATCATCGGTCAATTTGGCATTCCCGAATGTCTGGTCTTTGATAACACCTCTTAATTTTCATCCCTTGATATGAACGTTTTTTCTTTGGAAAAAGGGATTAAACTGAAGTATTCTGAAAGCTACTATCCTCAAGGAAATGGCCTAGTAGAATTAACGAACAAAAATTTAATCAATATTATTAAGAGGACAGTTTCAAAAAATCACAAAAATTGGCACAATGCACTGTATATGCACTTTGGGATGATAGGGTAACTGTAAAAGACATTGTTGGTAATTCCCCTTTCTTCCTCGTTTATGGAAGAGAAGAAATTCTCCCTTTGCATGTTTTACTTCCTTCTTTGAAACTGTCATAGAAAGTTCGAGGAGAAGAGTGCCCTCCTTTAGAAAATCGAATAAATGCCTTATTAAAATTGGAGGAAGTGAGGACACAAGCAAAGCAAAAACTGGATCAACATCAACAAATTGTAAAAATATGGTTTGATTCAAATTCTTCTTTAGATTTTGATGTCGGGTACTTGGTTCTCAAGTGGGACAATGCTCACAAGGGAATGGGGGAACACACCAAGTTCCAAAATCTGTGGTTGGGACCATTTGTAATTTCTGAAAAATTGGGTCCCAGCTCTTTCCGTCTGCATAATTTGGAGGGACAACCAGACACTATCCCAGTGAATGGCGAGGATCTCAGAAGGTATTTCATCTAATGATTTCAGATCCACCTTTTGTACATATTTTTAATTTTCTTTTCTGTTTTTAATTTTGGTTCTTTTCATTTTGTTTGATTTTGATTTATTTTCAAATAATTATGTCAGAGTCACTATTTCATTTGTGGATGAGAAATCAGAATTTTCATTCATTAGAAACAACTGACAACTCCTCGAAGCACCAATGTTGTAAATTCTAAAACTCAGATCAGTAGAAGTAAATTTCTGTTCAAAACAATGTTCCTGGTTTCTCTTTAAAATTACGAGAAGACACGATTATCATTAATAAAACTCTTAACGTTGTCCCTATTTTAAGAAAAACAACTAAATTATACCTTCATGTCCTCGAGATGGGTTCTTAACAGAAATATAAGTGTTCAGATCATGATGAAGGTCGTCAAACAAGAAAAAAAGTTGTAAAAGATTAAGTTTTGTTTTCAAAATCTGAGATTTTCAACATCACCCCACTCTCTTGAATATCATAGAGTTTCTGTAAATTTGTAAACAAATTCTAGAGAGTTGAAAGCACTGCAAGGTGTGGGAAGTGTCTGTAAACCCATTGAGACACTGAACAGGTCTATTGGCAGTGGGTAAATGCATGCATGATGCCAAGGCAATTTCGTCGGGGTATTGAACAAGCATGCTGGCAACGAAGCAATGTCGGGTTTTAAGAAAATTTTCTGGTATGTCTTTTTAGAATTGATCAAAAGTAAAATGTTCTTTATCATGGATGGATGACTCTTGGATAGGATAGAGGTGTTAGAGTGGGTTAAATGACATCCCTGCCGAGGCTATGGATGTTTGCTGGAAGTAGTGGCCCTGTCAATAGTATCAGAGTCAGTTTCCTAGATATTGTTCCACTCGTAATCGAGACTTGATACCAGATTGCATTTTTGACAGAAATACATTTGATGCTATACTATGTTATTTTATGAGTTTTTATGGGAATGCTTGACCTGCCGTCAACTATTTCTTAAAAATTCATTCTTTTTTATTCACCCTAACATGAATTTTCTGGTGATGCAGAGATAACTACTTCGTCCAGTACATCGCCATTGTTAGCAACCACTCATGATTTTTGATATTTAACATGATCAAAAGAGATTACACTTTTCTGTAGTTGCCATCACCTCTAATCTGTAAACATTTTTCTGAGTTTCGAAATGATTGTTGGATTAAATCTTACCTTATTAATTTTTTTATTGTTTGCATTTTCGTTTGTTTTATTTTTTAATTCATGACTGTAAGCATGAATTAAACCTAAAAATTGGTTTGTTTTAAATATTTTGCACCTTAGAAATATATTTTTGAAAATCCACCCATATGTAATTAAAATGAAAATCTTATGAAATGGCTGATTAATCCATTTTCGATCTTTTGTTGTAATATGGTTGTTATGAATTCAATGGTTCGATAGTTCATTGTCAAATTGTTTTGATACATGAAAAACTTTGGTTAATTATTTGATATTATTTTAATGAGTTTAATGGTCGTATCAACATTCATGCCAATGAGCACAGACCTGTTGTACTCACATTTTCACCTTACCTTGCTGGCTCAAAACATTAATGAAGCTATTCATTATTTGCATAGGGTTTTGTACTCTGCAGGTTTTGGCAGTCATCGCGAGAGATGGTAAGGAATACAATGAACCCTCTGGTTTTCATTCCCACTTTCCGATTTATGATAACCCCTAGTATTTGCTATTTTTATGCTTCCACACTCCATTCAGACTTGTTTCTGTTGCTCGCACGTTGGGAATCTAAAGCTATTTCGAGTGATTTCTGTTGCATCCTTGTTACAATGGTCATGGCACCCATCATTCACATAGAGATGAATGGATGCCAAGCCTTAATATCCCACAACAATGCTATCAATGACCTAAAGGGCCATGGTTAGGATGTATTCCTCAAAAAATTCAAGGGTTATAATATTCAGGTGGCAAAATGCTTCCCACAAACCTTTGACGATTTCAGAGCTAAGATTGGAGACATACAATTAGAATTGACAGAAGACTTCATCAGCAAAGCAATAGGGCTCCCATCAAAGGGTGAGATATGGTTTAAAAATTCTAGGACAGAAGAAGTCCCATGGAATTTGTTTATGACCTCCCGCAAAACCACTTGTTGCATAAAAGGTATTCCTATCGCTCTGTTAAAACCAAGATGGCATAGTTTACTGTTAATTCTGAAGAAATTTCTTATGTGTGAAGGTCGATATGGGCTGGTATTTCTATACCATATCCATTTTCTTATGAATTTCATAGCTTTCGATTTAGATATGCCCTTTTACCTATTTATGAGTCTCTACAAGATGTCCAAGTGATACAAATGACAGGGTATCAATTCGAGCCTGTTCCACCATGGACTTGTTAAAATGTTTTTGGTGTATCATCTGTCAACCATAGGTGACATTTGGGAGACTTTTCTGATATGAAATGGCTTCACCTAGGATGACCCTACAACCAACCCTTTTGTAATTCCAAACCCTAAATCAGACAATCCAGTGGTTGAAAGCCAGTTCGTTAATCCAATTAATGGACCAGGGTTTACTGATAAAACCCTTGTAGATGAAGGATCATTGTGTAGGTTTTTACCTGCAAGATCTTCAAAATAAGAGATTGCCAAATTGAAAGGAAATGATCCTCATGTTCCTGTGAACAATGCTAGTGTTAAGTCTGATGTCAAGAAACTTGGTAAAGGAACAAGGCAACAGTGCATAGATTTGGGTTTCAATAATAAGAAGGCAGGTCTCCTAATCTCTAGACAACTAAGGAACCGAAATGATACTCATATGAGCTCGATCGATCCGATCGAGATTGATGAGGGTTCAAATCGTGAGATAGAGGATTTCCTATCTCGGGAAGATCCAGAAATTCAGTGTTCCAGGAGGGAGGTTATCACCCATGCTGAACCATATGATTTTGTGACCAATTTACCCCCATGTATTAAGAGTAACGAAGGATTTTCAGGTATTGGGCATGATCTGAAACAAACAAAAGGTAAGATTGAAGCACCCTTGGTCGAATGTTCCTTGCGTCAATCTTTCATCTCCCCATTACACTGTGATAGATGTCTCGATTGGGTAGAGTGCTACTATACCAACGTTCCTCTCTTACAGGCCCGAATTAAAACCTTGATTTCTTAGAATGATCTGTTGAAGCAAGAGAACCTTGATCTCAAGGAACATACATAAAGGGAGAAGAAATGAATCAAGAGATCTGGAAATATAGTCATTAAGAATACGACCAGTGTCAAAGCAATTATAAACTATGAACCCATTGATCCCTCTTTAGCTGATTTTTAATGGTAAAACATTTTATTTTCATTTCAATGATTTTTGTAATCTAAGTCAAAATAAGTAGATTTGAATTTTGATTTCATTTACTAAAATTAAGATTGGCTACAAAAACTTCGATTCTGTAGCCAGTCCTTTTAATAATAATAAGTAGTAATTAGCAATTGTTTTTCTAATATATAAAATTGGTTTTGATATTCTCAGGAAATGGGAGATTCTGCTGTTGATTACTTGGAGGAAATATTTTCAATTATATGCTTAAATGATTAGTAGTTTCTCCTTCTTTATGTTTTATAAAAATTTTGATTTAATTTTGAATAAACCAACTCTGGTATGAGTGGTTTCCAATCCACTATTTTTGTAATATTACTTGATTTTGGGAGATTCAACTCTATCCTGTGAGATATGAGTATTTGGATCCTGGATTACTTAAATATTGTTCACTTTTTTTAGTGAAGGCATCTTTGATTATAACTAATTATGGAAATGTACTTCTCAAGATTGTATGGATAAGTTGTTCACATTTTAACTTTAGACCAGCGTGGCACTGTTCCATTATGTTTCTCTTTCTATATTTTGGAATATTAATATGTTATACAACTTTAGCCTTATTAGCATATAATGTTTCATTTTATTCAACACTTATAAATTCTGTCTATAATTTGTTGTTCATACATTATATCTGGGATCATTATTTCATTCAAATATCATTGATTTATGCTTTGATTTTATGTGATGTATTATATGAATGATTCACATTAAAATTTCTTTTACTGTAAACATTAATCATTACAAGGTCACTGGATCTATATGTTTATTCCTCTGCTCTTATATCCTTACTTCCAAAAATACCTTGAGTTTATTTTGGAGATGTTAGCACAAGCCTATTACAGATTTCTCTCACAGGTAAGATAGCTGGAAGTTTGAATTGCACAGGGATATAGACATAGTATGAGACTAATATTAGGTTAGTTTTATATGAATTCAATTTCTGTTATTAGTTTATCTATTAATGAAATAAAACAATTTAAACTGGCTGTGACTATTATTTTGTTCTTGTTTCAGATTATGTTTTATTAGTATATTTTCGAGTTCTTAGATTTTAAATTATTAAATAGAAAATATAAAAATATGTGCTTTCTTTATCTACTTCATAAAAAATTGCAAAAACATCGATTTCACAAGACATCCACCAAAACTTGCAATTTGTAAATACTTTGTTCATAGTCACATGCTCATATTTATGTTTTCGTTTTAACATTTGTAAATAATACAAGTACCTAGTATAGTAGTTATAGCTTTAGAATAGTTTATTTTCTTTATTTGTTTTAGGACCCTAATTGGATAACAGAGTCATTAAACCCGTCAGGATAGATCATACCAAACGACTTGGGTTAATTAGACAACCTCGGTCTATATCTATCCTTCCAATTAACGGTGTGTCACTTACACCCAACACAACCCTTTTGGAATTTGATTTTTTATTAATACTATCATATTATGATTAGAAATCATGTTTTGCAATTTAGAATCTAAATTAAAATTTTCATTAAGAGGATTAATTTCATTTTCATTTTCTTGTTCAATATGTGTTGCAGAAAATTCATCAACCATTTCCAAAAAATTCTTAATTTATTGATCATCTTGAAACACCTGCCAATGTTTAACATTATCAAGGATTGAAGGTCCTTACCTCATCTCCACTTCATATTTAATATTTGGAATATATGGAGGTCTGAAAGTACTTGCTTCCACTACTAATGAATCAACTTGCTGATTTTCATGTCTAGGAATTGCATGGATATTGAATGTTAAAAAAAACATTCTCAATTAAGTCCCAAACCAAATTTCTATAAGCTCTCATTCTTGGATGTTTAGCTTGATAAATCTATTTAATTTGTTTAATGATCAATTCAGCATCACCATAAACTTTGAGATTCAAAATCTTCAATTTTCTAACTATTTATAAACCCAAAACTAGAGCTTCATATTCACACAGATTGTTTGTAGAATCAATCTCAAATTGTAACCTAAAATAAAATGATGTTGATTTCCTAGAAGGTGAAATAAAAAGAACACCATCTTCAGCACCCTCCTAGGATGAATCTCCATCAAAATACATTTTCCACATTCTATTTCCAAAATCATAATTTTCATAAGCAGGACTATTTACATTTTCTATACAAACTTCTAACTCATTATTTATAAACAAAATAAAACATCCCAAATATTGATCTTTTCTATATACAGGATAATTATTAGGATTATTTGGGTCACTAAATATGTATGCAAGTTTATTTTCTCTATAAATTCTTCTGGTTTCACCATGAAAAACTGGGATAGTGGCATATGTCATATCTAATTGTAGTGTAGCACCTAATTTATTTCTGATCCAGATTATTTTCGGCACAAAATGAGAGTGGAGATATAATAAAACAATGTACAGAGATATCTCGAATATCCACTAATATAACATAAATGTATCATTGATGCAACCATAAACACAGAGATACAGTAATACACAATTTTCTATTAATGAGTGAAAATGTACAAAGACTATAAAAATACAGAGTGGAAGACTCACTAGAATGGTGGCAGCTTAGCTCTAAGAAGAGATGTGCTCGCTACTCGCATTCACAAGAATATCCTTTTACAATGAGGCTCCAAAGGCCTTTTTATCATAAATAAAATCCAAAACCCTAACCCCGGAAGATGAAAAGCCAATAGTTTTGTGGACCCCGTTTTGGGTAGTTTGGTGTATCAACTTCCCGAGGGCGTAACTTTGGCATATGATCTCCATTTGGGGCGCATGATAGCTTTTTGGAAAGGTATAACTGAGGATATTCATTTTGGGGGATCAATTAGAACCTTCAACTATTATTGAGAATCTCTATCCCAAAAAACCTTCATTTAGGCCCTCAAAATGGCCCCGAAAGTTAAAAACTGCTAAAACTAGTAAATTACCAAAATTGCCAGAAAATTGTTTTGAGCTAGTTGGAAAAGGTGGGTGGCCAATGATATCCACTTGGATCAATCCTACATCCTTAGGAAGAAATGGTATCCATTGTGTTGAGTTCCCGAGGGAGAGGGAAAAGCATTTTCTGAATGTGCATCTTGATGAGTTGCGTGCCTTATTGAAGAAGTTGAGTTGCTTAGCTTGTTGAAGGTTGTCACGAACCTGTGACTGGAAGGGTTGGAACTTTTTAACCAATATGTCTACATGAGATTCCTGTGTGCATAAGGAATCTTTACACTTTGCTGCAATCTTATCGACCTTCTTCTGTTGGATAGAAGGTGCTTGGGTCGAGGTTGTAGTGGTTGCAATATCCTTTTGTTCACCTTTTGAACAGATTGTGAAGAAGCTATATTTTGTAGTATGAGATACTACCTTACAAAATTGTTTAGGTGGGACAATAATTGGAACTACCTATGGTATCCTGAAGATATGACCCTCCATAGTACTAATGACACTACGGGGTTGAGACTCATAGATAACATAGTGCTTCCACATATATGGTTGACCCAAGAGAAAATCACATACATCCAACGAGGAAACATCACATAATACCTCATCCTTGAAGGGTTGGATGCCACATGACAGCCAAAATTTTTGGCTGGCAAGAAGATCTTGTCCTTGGTGAAGCCACCCAATGTTGTATGGTTGCAGGTGTGGTGTTGTCGACAGTCCCAACTGTTTGACGACCTCTGCTGAGATGAGGTTCTTATGGCTTCCACTATCAACATTAAAATGTAGTGGGGCCCCCTTCACCCACATATGTGAATGAAAAAGGCACTCCCCCTCTTTAGGATCTGTGGGTTCTTCTGGTTGAATTGTTGTGGTCATGACAATAACTGTGGGGTCTGCGTCGATGATTTGTCTTTTACTAGTATTTTTAGAATCAGATTCTGAATCAGGGTTCGGCTCCTTGCCTTTGATATCGACCACCAATGACTATTTTGAGCGACATTCATCGGTGTTGTGCCAGGGGATTTTGTGGAAATCACACCATTTTCTGGTGTCCTTCTTTGTCTTCCTGTGACCCTTCTTTTCCTGTGGCTTGGACTGGTTTTCAGAAGACTGTTTGTTAGGGATGTCTTTATCATACTTTGGTTGTTACATATTTGTAGACCCGAACTCCCATTTTTTTTGGTGCTTAAATTTTAGCTCGATTTTAACATCATATCGATAATCAACACCGAGTGATGAGACGTCCATAAAATCCATTTCATTTTGGATGTATCTGTGTAGAGCCCCACGATATTTCAGAACTAAATGTCGTTCGGAGTCTTTGATACCCAACTTGTTGCACAAGGTATGGAAGGTATTGGTGAAATTCATAACTTCTTGGCCCCTTTCTTTCCGTAGTGTGGTCCATCTCATATACTAGTCCTCATAGTTTCCAACAAGGTAATATTGTTCCTTTATTGCGTCCACAAAAAAATCCCAAGTGGGATCGACCCCATATATTCAAGACTCTTCTATGGAACTTTTCTCCTAGTAAGATTCCCACCAATGTTTGACATGAGGGAGAGCTTTAAGGATTGCGAAGGTGATCTTTTCCCCGTCAGAAAAATGGTGAACAGAGAAATAACCTTTTATCATATTTAACCATTTGCCTAGGGCATCCGCATATATCTGACCTTCAAATACGGAATATCAAAATTAACCTATACCTTGAAAAGAGAGGTGCTTCCAAAGTGGCTATTTGATGAATATTCTCCTATTGATATCGATAGGCATTGAAGGATGTGAGAAAAATTATCCATCATTTCGTCCCTTTGTCGTGAGAGCGCTTGCTCAAGCAACAGATTGATAGAATCGTCTTCTCTGTCGTTTTTCTTTTCTTTCGCCATGGAGGGTTTCTTGGGCATGCAAGAGTGATTGTCTTCAATATATACAAGCTCGCGACCCAACTTTCTATACTCAGAGCTTGTCGGGGACATGCACTTAAAAATAAACGATCAAGACCAACCTGCTTTGATACCACTGATCCAAATTATTTTCAGGACGAAATGAGAGCAGAGATATAATAAAGAAATGTACAGAGATATCTCAGATATCTAGTAATATAATAGAAATGTATTAGAGGTGCAACCATAAACACAGAGATACATTAATACACAATTTTCTATTAATGAGCGAAAATGTACAAAGACTGTAAAAATATAGAGTGAAAGACTCACTAGAATGGTGGAAACTTATCTCTGAGTAGAGATGTGTCCTTTACTTGCATTCGCATGAATATCCTTTTACAATGAGGATCCAAAGGCCTTTTTATCATAAAGAAAATCCAAAACCCTAACCCCAGAAGATGAAAAGCCAACAGTTTTGTGGACCCCGTTTTGGGTAGTTTGGTGTATCAACTTCTCGGGGGCGTAACTTTGGCATACAATCTCCGTTTGGGACACACGATAGCTCGTTGGAAAGGTATCATCGAGGAAATTAATTTTGGGGGCTCAATAAGAGCCTTTATCTATAATTTAGAAGATCAATCCCAAAAAACCTTCATTTAGGCCCTCAAAATGGCCCCGGAAGTTAAAAACTGCTAAAAATAGTAAATTACCAAAATTGCGAGAAAATTGTTTTGAGCCAGTTGGAAAAAGTGGGTGGCCACTGATATCCACCTAGATCATTTTCCCCAAGATATTGATAGAAAAATTCCATAAAGTACAGGTACATCTGCCACAACCACATCCATCATAATGCTTTTTACAGAAATTTGAGTTAAATTTACTACAAGATCTTTAAGGGTAAAATCATGAATGTGGGTGTTTGTTTTGCTTGTTTTTTGAGAAAACAAATTATATTTTCACAAATTCTTCAACTTTCGGTAAAGAAAAGTAATTTTTTTTATTTAGAATTTCACTTTACAGTAAAATAATTTTTTTTCAATAATTTTGTTAGCTTTCTATTGATTATTTTTTTTATTTTTTATTGAGATCTGATATGTCAACTTAGCAATTGTTTGATAGTATGTTCCTTAAAAATGAAGGGAATGATAATGAGTTATGTTTTCCCCCAACAATGTATCTGTTATTAAACTTTTGTTTCTGACAAACTAAATATGTTTCAATAATCTACATAGACTCTTTTTTATGTCGACTATAGTTTTGAATCTAACGAATGGATATTATAATTTCTACAATTTTTTTAAGTTGACCAATCTGAAAAAGTCGCAGATTTTAAACACATTTTTTTACCCATCATGTAATTTTCTTAATTTTCACTTAAAAGTAAAATCTACAAATACCCTTTTGAAGAGGACAGTCTAAAGCTTATTAATCGAAATTTTCCACTATGTATTTTTACAGATATGGATTTTTCATTTTACTGAATTTTAGTGTCACCTAAAAATATTATGCATTGATTTTTTTTTTTAAATTAATTAAAATTAGCTAAAAACAATGAAAATGAATATGAATTATATCAATTGAAAGTAGATTCATTTCTACAATTGTTTTTTCACAAAAACTGGGAATTTTGTATTAACAAAAAGGTGTAGTTGAAACCACTGAGGAGTTACAATGTCCTTCAAAATTCAGGCCAATTGAGGGCCTCAATTAAATCACTATTACAAGCTACTAATAACTGTTTCAAATACTCAAACAAAAACTTCACATAAAACAACCTTATTGAATATACTTGGAAAAAAGCTATGAGGATAAAAGTGAAGACACACTAAATCTAAATTAACATGTTGGGGAGGAGCTCGCCAATTTGGCTGACTTACAAACCTGACTTCATGTTACCATTGGTTGAGATGTGGTGTGTGATGCATTCTTCTTTCTTACAACTGTCCAACCTTCATTTTCATATGTTGAGGTACTTTTGAATCTCATGGATGATTTTAGGGGCTAAATTTCGCTCATGGGCTAAGTTTCCATGGTTTTTCCAAAAAAAAGATTCGCTATTCTAAAAATGATTTGCCCAAATTCTATAGGATAAAATTATTTTACCTTAAAAATTTCCAATTTGTTTTACAAACTATATAAAATCCTTAGAAATTTGAATAATTTTACAAAAATATCGCCAAACATTTATAGTTGGCATATGAAGGATCACTAAGATTCACCAAGGTTTCTACATTTTAAAATATTTTTCGATCCTTAATATCATCCCTACTTGTGATGCATGTATTTTTTGGATTATCTTGATCTGGAGCTTCTATTTTTTCTTCATCCTACACCCCAACATCATCAGTCTGATCATCCTAGCAAGTTGATGGTTGAGGAGAAGACATGACTCAAGGTACCTCATCTGAAACCTGAGGGGAAGACACCTCTTTCTATGACTTCTGATTGGATTCTAGACTCATGAATAACGATAACAAAGTTGGCTGAGGAGGAAGATCTGGTTGAGACGTATTTTCGCTGGCTTGAGGGGGATTTGAGATAACTTGATGATCGTCATTTGATCACACCCACCAAGGGGATTTTTTAGGCTTTCGATTTTTCTTGGGCCCTTTGGGACAATGGGATGCATGATGTTCTATTTCAAAACAAGATCTATACCGCAAGGAAATTCTCTCATAGTCTAGTTTCTGATACCAAGAATAATTTTTACCAGTAAGAATAACTTCAGCTAGGAATCCTTTACTGAAGTCCATTTCCACGGAGATACGAGAAAAAGTGGAAGTGTCGTGCCTTGAAGTTTCATAACTTTCATAGTGGAATTTTTCGAATGCCAAACCAATGGCTTCAAGCAAAGGTAAATCCAAAAATTGAAAAGGAAGGTTGGGAAGCCTCACCCAAATAGGAGTTGAGGAAAGAATATCAATAGCCGGATTGAAATAAGGAGTATGGGGTTTCATGAACAAAATTGAGTTGCCCCAAAACCACGGACCTGAGTTGAGAATCAGATCATGATCTTCTTCAATGTCAAACTCAACAATGAAGAATCCTTTATCACAAGGATGAATGAAATCTTGCTGCTGCATAATAGGAATATAGGTAGCCATGATCCAACTATTGAGATCAACTAACTTTGGCCCAAAACCATTGAAACGATAGACAAAAATCATGGAACTATAGTATTCTTTCTCCTCCTCAGCATATTGACCCATGGGAATGACAAGGGGAGGGATTCCTAAACCAAAAGAGTTGAAGAAGAGAGAGAAGAGCTCTGTTGAACAACCACATGAAAAGAGGTCCAAGACTTCGAAGTAGAAAATGGTATGGACACCTAGAAGGAGGGAAAATCCCCACTGCCTGGGGCACCCACATAGAGGGACGTGATGCAGGCCCATCACCCATAGAGGCCATGCGTAGCTAGGGTTAAACCCTAGTCGTCGCACACCAGTGGAAGAGTGACACCATCGAGTGGATTTTTTGAATCCAATTCTTTCTCTTCATTTCTACAAATTTTGCTATCAGTTACGAAACTAAATTATTTGTATTTGTAGGGGTCCGCTACCTCCAAATTTCAAGTAATATGGAGAGATTTGGGAGTTTTCTGTAAACTGTCCTAGTTGCAAGTTTTCGGGCAAAAGGCGATTCTTAACAGAAGTCGTTAAAAATAAATGAACTTTCAATCTTTTGGAAAAAAACGTTATGTCAAAATTCCATCGGCCGAAAAGAAATGAAGGGGCACATCATTTTGGCATGGAATAATATAAATATGATTTTGGCCAAACTTCTTTTCTACAACCTCACCCCATATTTTCGCTTATGTAGAGCCACTAAAGAGAAGGAAACAGAGGGACACGTCGTATTGCATATCATTTGGCACAAAATCATATAAATATGCTTTCGACTGAACTTCTTTTCCACAATTCATTCCCTCAGTTCATATTTTCGGTTATGTGGAGCCACTAAAGAGAAGTTTGGAGTAACTTTTTCGTTGTTTGAAACAAGGTTTTTGTTGTTTATTTTGGAGAAACAATTTATATATTCAAGTCTTTCTTAAAAATTATTTTCAAGGTGGAGTCTTTATTGAACATTATTTTCAAGATGAACGCTTTCATAAACAATTCCTTACTATAGCAAAGAAATTTATTTTGAAAGTAAGTTTTTGTAAACAATTCCTATCAAATTCTTGATATTATTTTTGAATAATTTTTGTCACAATGAAGTTTTTCTGAAACAATTTTTTTTTGAATATCAAAGGTTTTTTTTAATTTTCTTTAAAATCTACTTTTTATGCAAAATTTATTTTAAAATCATTTTGGTTTATTGAGAAATATTTTCCAAATCTTTTACAATATTATTATAAAATCCATTTATTTATTTCTTTTAAAAAAAGTTTTTTTGAGTTATAATATTTGAGGTTTGAAATTTTATTTCGTGTTATAAAATGTTGAATTTTTTTAAAAACCTTTACAGATTCAATATTCATGG
>JZKD02S1622652.1:99279-111691 GCA_000966675.3 Picea glauca | reverse complement strand
TTAGGTCTTCTTACATCCGCCTTATTCTATTTTATTGAAAGGTCTTATTAATATTGACCTTTATTACATCCGAATACATTAATCTATCTATGTGCGGGTTAGGACCTTAACAGCTTGACACGACAACCTATAAAAACAAAAGAACAATATAAATTTGAGGATGAGAGAAAATAAAAAAAATTATGATGATGAATTTATCAAATGTGACACATACATGTGTATGTGGTACACTGAATGAGCAAGGTGCCTCTACTGATGCATCATGGGTGGATACATCCATTGATGCATCTATCGACGTAGAGGGTCTGTTATAGGGGCATAACAATTGCAAAACATCATACAATAAAATATCGAAATAAATACTTGGAATACTATATAAATATATAACGATGAAGATCTAATGTCCACTAGCCGCCATAACCCCATGGTTAATATATAGACATGGTTAAGATACTAACCCACTCCATGAAGCTCTAATGTCCACTGGCCTCCATAACCCCATAACAAGTATGTCGCAACTCGAGAAACTGTGACGCTCACATGAACGACTGCTCTCTCAATGTTCCCTCTCCTCGTTACACTTTGATCTAGGGGTTGAAGGTTCGACCCCTCTACCAATGTCACTAGTAGGCACCTCCTACCAAGATAGTGCAATAAAAATACCATGTTGCACTAGACTCCAAGTTAAGGATGATAAATCTACTTGTGCCTGCTACAATCCCTCTGCAATTGGAGGATGTTGGGTAGGGAGGTTAGGATTTCGCTTAGGGGGACGATGACCTAGCAGGATTTCGGTCCTGTGCGGACCCTCGCCCCCCCCCCCCCCATGGAAATCACCAATGTCAAAGTAGTTCACGTGGTGACCCAAAATAAATTCTGCCCATAATTTCCTCAAGAAATATAAGGGCACCTCCCTGTTATTGCAGGGAGGTTTATCAAAGACCATGGACCACCTATTCATCTAATTAGCATTAAATTGCAGGTGGATGCATCAGTCCATACAAATGTGTTTCTTGTTGAAATATGGTTGTTCTCTAGTTCAAGGATCAATAAAAAGATACATCAGATCTTGTTTTGAAATATACAAGTCTCTAACTTGGTTTTTATCGAGTCTAGTCCTATAAAACTCGAACATCCTAGGTCTGTATTCAGAAATAGAAAAAATGAGGCATGGTTTGTTCAAATGGGCACAAATCATGCCTGCGGTCCCTTAATAAAGGGAAAAACGGGAATGTGTGTGTGTTCTTGTCATCGTGCCTATGTGGCACGCTGAGTGGAGGTTTGGGATTTTATGAACCTCTAACATCAGGAACATGTGTGCATTCCTGCTGACTATGTTGCCACTATTTTGTCCACCAACTTCATGCACTCACCCACAAGTGCTAGTATAATTTAAAAATGGCCAGTTTTATCTACATGGTTGGTTTAATCTACACCATGTTTTTTTAAAGTCTTCTCTATGTATCGTGAGGGTGATATTTTTATGGAATCTCTTTATACCATTGAGTAAAACAATTATTATTACTCGTATAGTTTCTAACGAACTACTTTTATCTACATGGTTTATTTTATCTACACTACTCAATGCAACATATTCAATTATTGTATATCACATCCAAAACAAATAAAAAAATCTATAATAAAAATCACAAAAATGAAATATAAGACCAACATATCTAAGTGTTTCCATGTATTCAGACCATGCTTTAAATTAATATATAGGAATGGTAATAACCATTGATGTCTACGTAATAAAAGCCTCAAACATCAAATTTAAGATGTTAGGCTATAGAATATTCAATCCTCCATTAAAAAAAACCCTTGATTTCCATGAGGAATATATCTAAGGAATTGAATTAACCATTAGTTGATGGGGGTACAATGTGTTTATGTTTGAAATGACTCTATATGTTGTTCTTTTCACTTAAATTATATATATGTGTGTGAAAGAGAGGGCATGTATTAATCATAAATATGTGGAGAAATCACAATATTGTTTATGTTAATTTCAAGGAATGTATACAACATCATTAAATTAAAATCAAATTTATTGAATATATATCATTTATAGAAGAAATTAAAGACAAGTTTTAAGTTTGATTACAAACTTGATTGTTGAACCAAGTAGAGACCAAAGTGTTGTTATTAGTGAAATTTATGTGAATAACCATATGGTTTTTCACCTCCCTCTTCCTCCTCATCACTAGGGAGGAAGAAGTCTAACAAGCCCAAAGACAAAACCCCAAGACTAGATGGTGTTCTATTGTTTTTCCAAGACATATGACGATGAATTAAGGATGGCCTAATCATCACTTTTAAGAGAAGGTAGTTTGTAATGGTGAACTATTAAAAAGTTCCAACATTGTGTCATTGTAGTTTTCAATATTACATTGTATGTAACAAAATCATATGAAAAATTCCCAACATTGTGCCATTGTAATTTTCAATATTGCTTTGCATGTAACAAAATCATAAATACGTGAATGATTCTATAATTTAGTTCTAATTGTGTAAATTAACTCTACTAATTGTGTTTGTTGAAATGCTTAAGTTAGTTCTATTAATTATGACTTACAAAAGGTTTGTTGTGAAATAACGAAAAGCTATCTACACGTTGTGAAGCTTTTACTATGAAAGGAGCATAAATTTCCTTTTCTAAAGATAAAATGCAATGAACATTTAAATAGAAATGGAGTTATTGATTTTAGATATTTGTATACCTTTTCAATGGAAAAACAAACTTATAGAGTACTTCAATATCGTTGAAGGAAAAAATTCTATGTTATAAAAATACTAGAAAACTTAGTAGCAAACATGGACATGGTACAAAAGCTACAAAGGGTAAAGCGCATTATGATAATTTACTAAGTAGAATCAAAAGGTTATATGCTTTATGACATCAAACATTGATGATAAGCCAAAATGTCATCGATTAGTCACTTTCATGAAAGTAAATGAGACTGCATAACATGGAACCTTAGGAGAGAGAGGTTGCATACTAATGTGTCCGCTTTTTTAATCTAAAATCAAAAGAATCTATGAAATCTTTAAAACACATGCAACTTGATGAGTGTCTAATATGCGGAGAACAATGTGGAGTAGAATGCTTCAACAATGGAATATAATGCCACACATCCATCTCTCTGAGTGTGTGGCAACCTACGCCCTAAGGAAATCAACAAGGAATTGGAAAAGTTAAGCGAGAAATGACACTTGGATGCAAGTGAAGGAATATCTCTACAAAGTTAATCTAGTTATTAGATGAGTGGGAGTGTGTACATGGTGTGTTCTTAATCTTAATCGGATGTTATTTTTAGTAGATGATTGTAGAATGTGAAATTTTGAGTTAGTTGGAGTGGTTAAGTGCTACGGAGTTAATTTAGTTATCAGATGAGTGGGAGTGTGTACATGGTGCATTCTTAATCTTAATAAGATATTATTTTTAGTAAATGATTGTAGAATGTGAAGTTATTTTGAGTCAGTTCTAGCGATTAAGTGATACTAAGTTAATCTAGTTATTAGATGAGTGGAAGTGTGTACATGGTGTGTTTTTAATCTTAATAAGAAGTTATTTTTAGTAGATGATTGTAGAATATAAAGTTATTTTAAGTTAGTTGAGTAATTAAATGTTGTAAATAAGGAGGTTATGAGGTAAGGTTTGCCAGTTACTTATGTAGATATTATTGAATCTCATTCTATGTCTCCACCCAGTAAAGTTGCCAAAGAATACAACAGACCAATTTAATATAAATCTATCTTTATTAAACCTTGAATCTCACTCGATGTCTATGTCTCCGCCAAGTAAAGTTGCCAAAGAATGCTAATAGACCAATTTACCTTTTGTAATGAAATATAAACTTATCCTCATTAACATGTGAAACCTTCGGTCCTGTAACTTGAACTTAATTCGATTGTAGATTCATCCCTCTGATGGGCCCAAATCTAAGGATGGCCAGGTGTGAATGTCGCTGACGAAACATACATTCACAATTTGATGAAATAATGAAAAAAGATTGAGAAAGAAATTGTGATTTAAATATTTATTTAAAGTGGTGAATTATATATAAGAGTGAAAGATTTATTCAAAACATAGATACTTTGGTAGAAACTTGTGGATACTTCGGTAGAAACTTGTGTATCCATATGCATATAACAATCAACTAATAAGAATCGTTGTATAATGTGAATGTGCATCTATGTATATATAACTATTAGTGAATATATAAGAACAAGTAATTTGATCATTAATTTGAGGATGTTGTTGAAAGCCATTTGCCAAGTTAATTAGTTTGACTATGCTATTAAAAAATTATTAATAGTTAAATGATCATAGTCTCTAAGAAAATAAATGCTAAATTTTTTTAATTGAATCACAATCATATATCATATAGGAGTTTTACATGGAAACATGACATTATTATAACTTATTCTTTACATTGGAATATGTTTGAAATTCAAGAGGAGTAAAAGGAAACCATTATTCAATCTTCAACAACGAAAGAACATTGATTACGAACTACATTCTAATACAAATCAGCATAGATCCATCTTAACTTTGGATATATCATGAGGATTAAATCTCTCAAGGTGCAAAGGGTAAAATCATGAAGATGGGTAACACTTTTGTGAGAATCGGGTCTCCAAAATTCCTAGCGGCATTTTTTCAACCGAAAAAATGTTGCTAGGAATTTTTTCGGCCGAAACATTTTTCGGTCGAAAATTTGCACGTCAAATTGAACAACGCCCTGATGGCTCCCTTGAAATTCGTGTAAAATATTTTTCGGATTAATTATTTTCCCGTGGTAAGCATATTTCGGCCAAAAGACTTTTTGACCGAAAGGTTTATTTTTAACGGATTCCATTAAAAACTAGGTTTCGACCGAAAGAATATTGAAACCTTTCCTCAAGTTTTTCTAATCTAAAAAAAGATTTCACCTCATAGGACTTGATCCCTCTACACACATGATAGATTCAAAATTAAGATCTCTCTCTCTCTCTCTCTCTCTCTCTCTCTCTCTCTCTCTCTCTCTACACACACACAAAGTCTAGGTTTAGCTCAAATGGTCATGAGCTAGATGTGAGATCTTGTATCTCTCTTTCAAAGTTGGGGAGGTCATGGGTTCAACTCTCTCGATTCCCTTAGGGTTAGGTCCATAATCAAGGCCAACGGTTTTACGGCCAATCATTTACCTCGTTTACCATCCATGGATCATGGGGAAGTACTCGGAGGGTTTTTTGCAAGGATTTCCTTGGAACACACACACACACACACACACACACACCACGTGTCAACTCCATGTTGAGATAGAAAGGAATTTCACATCTCCCTCATACTAGGTAGTAGAAAATTCTTCTCGACACAACCATCCTAGATCCATCTTAACTTTGGATCTATCGTGCACCGAAAAGGATAAAATCACTTGAGGTGATTTTGTACTCTAATAAATTCTTGTATCTCTAGGGATTTGATCTCTCTCAATGAATTATAGATCCAAAGTGAAGATGAATCTACATTGGTTCTTTACACACACACACACACACATATCAACCCCATGTTAAGCACTAAGGGAATTACACATCTATCTCATACTAGGATGTAGAAACCACCTATTGGCAGAATAGGTTATTTTTTTACTCTCTCTCTCTCTCTCTCTCTCTCTCTCTTATATAAAAGAGAGAGAGAGAGAGAGAGAGAGAGAGAGGCCATGAATATTTGAGGAGCACATTGAGCACAAAAGTGCACAATTTCAAATCTTGTTAGGGTTTCATCAACGATGTTTTAATCATTGACTTAGGGTGCAAGTGAATTCATCTATTGCTAGGGTTTTTTCACACTATAGATTTTGGTTTTCACTCTTTACTCAGAGTGTTCAATGTTTATGGTTCCATGCTCTTAGTGAGAAGATCACCCGGTTCTAGGGTTATTGACTACCATTGATTGGAAGGTAACAGAGTTAATGAACAGAGTGGCTCAAGGGAAGATTTGATCAAAAAATAGATCACAAATCTAAACCAAAAATAGATATAGTTTTGAGCTTTGGAAGAAGAGGATCAAGTGAAAATCTAAACCAAATGTAGATATTGTATTAAGAAAGTCAACAAAGAGGTTTTGTTATAGATTTAAGGCGAGAATGAAATGTTTGCAGTTCAAGGTTCTTAGCGAGAGGATCATCTGGTCCTAGCATTATTGAATCCCATGGATTGGAACGTAGTGGAGTTACTAAATAGAGTGTCTTGAGGGAATATTTGAACCAATAACCAATACATCATCAACACATGCCTACCTTCATTCGAAAAATGGGGATATCAATTGCAGGTGGATGGGTAGGAAGTAGGTAGATGGGTATGTAGTGGACCTTTCATTGACTGGTTATAGAAGCCGCAAGTAAGTCAAGAAGGAAGAGTGGGGAAGAATTCATCAATATCATTAAGGATTATATGGATATGTATTTTTATCCCCTATGCACCCCTGGGGAAGTAGCATCGAAATATTAAAATATATCATAGTTTAAAGTGGTGGAAAAGGTTACATGATTGGTGGGTGTTTTACACCAAAAGAGTTTTATTTTTTTGATATTGTGGTTGGATAGGTTTAAATAATTGTTGGTGTCATAAACTGGGTGATTTTTCCTCCACATGTTGTGTAACCATATTTCCTGGACTATTGGTTAACATCCTATGGTCGGAAGGAGCTAGGGTTTGAGGGATGGAGGAAGATATTCAATTAGTAGACTATTTTGAAGATTCTTTACCCAAAGATGAAATTTATGTTAATTAAACTTGTATCCCTATGTTGGTGGAAAGGATACATAGGGCCTRGGGGGRAAAGGGGGACAATAYAGTGCATAATACAAACTTAGGGTAAGKGGTTCAATTGACAATTTGGTAGGAGGTATTATGATCCCAGTGTGTGAARCCTTTTTKTAGRCCTACTATAAGGATTTGGATCATCCTTTGGAGGATGGTTAGTGTATTTCTTTGAAAGGATAGGATGGTTCTAATATGAGAAGAGTAAAGACATCTACCTTCAAGGTCTTGGTCGAAGGAGTAATCCCTGAACCTAAAAGTACTCTCTATACTCAAAGTTTTTGTTTCCTAAGTTGGATGATGGAAGGAATAGGGTTTTAAAGGTGGGAGGTGGTGGTTTTATATGTGGGTAGTTGAAATTACAATATTTGCGAGGAGAGACAAGGGTGAAGGAGGTGATGGGAAAGAAGCGGTGAAAGGTGTTGAAGAGTCCAGGGAGTACGGTTTCCTTGGTGGTTGGAAAAGACATGGGTGTAAACCAAATAATTGATTTGGAAGGAAATACTTTGGTAGGGAAATTCATGGGTTGGAGAGTGAATTTGGAATGGCTTGGAAGTTAGATTCAATATATGTGGGTTCCCATTCTTGGTAATAGGTCTTCCTTTCACATTATCTCTCGTGGATAGTTGGGGTTCTTATTTAATTCCAAGGCAGAAGCTTTGTTCATTCTTAAAGGATCATGGTTCATGGATAGTTCTTTCCTATCCATGAATCCATGACATCCTTTATTTGATGCCAACGATGAGTTTATGGAGAAAACTCCAGTTTTGGTGAAGCTTCTTACCTTGTCCATGGAGCTCTAGATAGTACAATCCCTTACAGTTATTGGGAATTTGATTGTTAAGACACTTATAATTGATGATAGATTTTTTAATAGTACTTCCAGGTCTATGGTGAGATTGCTAGTTGAGATCAATGTCATTCTTGGTCTTTATGTGTCGGTGGATTTTGTACTGGGTGGTTGAAAATGTTCCCATATTATTGATTATTAGAACATCCCATTTAGATGCACAAGGTACCATGCATGTGTCCATGTGCACAAGGACTATGACAAGGTTTTCTTCAAAAATTTTTGGTAGAAGAAGGAGATCTCAAATGAAGCTTGTGGTAGGGAGTTTAAACCTGTGGATCTGATACAAAGGGAAGATGTTGTAGAACAAAGTTTGGAATTTCATGGCTCAGTCAATATCCTGAAGGGTAATGTTCAGGAGATGGGGGACAAGGTGGAGGTTGACTTGTGAGTTGGGGAACTTTCTATACCCTTGATTATGGTCTCACAATCAATGTTGGGGAAAGATTATGCATTGGCATAGTAGCTCGACTTGGATTGGTATGTTCTATCTTGATAAAGAAGAAAGAATGGAAGTAATATCCAGTAATGGACCTCGATATTTTAGGTAATTCTAATACATTGCCTCTTAGTCCATCTATTGAATCCTCTACTTTCCAAAACATGGAATAAGTAGAAACATTTCCCATGGAATCAAAGCATAAGGCTATTTGTAGTGGTAGAACTATCTCTTTGACAAGTGATTTGAATTTTTCTAAAGGGACTGTGAGTAGGTATTCCCATAATTTCTAGTCATGTAGGTATATTCATTCAATTGATATGGAAAATCCTATTGGTGGAGGGAAGTGTCAGGTCACCTTGGACACCTCTATGAGAGGGGGAGGGCATTTCCTCCTATGTCCAAAGAGGGGGCTAGTCTCACTAGTTTTACCATATTCCAAGGGCCTAGGTTTGGATTGCCCAAAATACCTAGGGTCTTTTATTGTAGGGAGGAAGAAAACTTTGAAACTTTATCATGAGAGAAAAAGTAAATAAGTTAGTCAAGGTAAATAGGGTTTGATTATAGGGGCCCTTAGAACAGAATTAAACCCCTCCTCAGTGTTCCAATGAAAGTATTTTTAGTTAATATGAGAGGCTTGTTGGGGCAGGCCAAGAGACTACCCCTCAAGTGTTTTTTGGAGTTAGACAAATTGGGTATAGTTATGATACAAGAGATAATGGAAAAGGGAGACCGGTTAATTTTTTAGCTCAAAAGGTCTTTGGGGGGATGGAACTTTCTTGCTTTAGATTCAGAAGGGTTTTCAAGGGGTTTGATCACTGGTTGGAATCATAATATATCCCTTATTAATTCTTTCTCTATTCATTTAGGGATTTGCACAGAGGTATACAGTAAAATCTTGGGCTTGACTCTGACTTTACTAAATGTGTATGGGCCTTATGAGGGTAAACAAATTTACTTGGAAAAATGGTTTTCTTTTGAGAATTTTAAAGTTGATAACCTCATTATTGGGGGGGACTTAAATATTACTTTGAGTAGAAGGGATATATGGAGATATAATGCTTGAGTGGATAGATCGGTTGGATTCTTCCATAACTTTTTTAATCAAGCATGTGTTCTAGACATTGATTCTTTTAAGCTGAAGTCAACTTGGAGCAATAATATACCAGGGGTAGACTATGTTTCCAAGAGGCTTTCTAGGTTTTTGATCCATGGGGAATTTCTACATAAGGTGGAAAGATATCGATTATGGGTAGTATCTAATATATTCTTAGATCACTTTCCAGTTGTTTTGGAATCAGATAAAACTAATCCAAAGCTAAGAACTCATTTTAAGTTTAATCTAGGATGGGATAACAAGGATGAGTTTTAAGATCTAGTGAAGTTAAATTGGTTGAGGTATGATCCTTCATAGGAAGGAAAATTCTTGTGAACAATTTGAAAAGGATTTGAAAATAGTTAAGGAAAAGGTAGTTGACTAGGCAGGAAAAATACAATGAGAAAGGGAGGGTCAGCTAAAAGAAGTGGACAAGAACCCTGGATCACTTTTTTATACTAATCCAGGATATCACCTTAGTGATGATGATCTAGATTATATAATTGTATTATTTTTCATCTATCTCGATGCTTTATGGGTGAAACAATTGTAGGAATCAACTTGTAGAGCCATTTTAACAGTTGGTCACAATTTGGAAATTTGGGTCCAAAAAACCATTTGAAATCTTTCGGATCCATTTTGAGGCATCAAACATCACCTTTTTGTGGTCCAAAACCTTACTATGTAAATTGCGGATATATTCTACACACCAAGACCTTTCCAACGATGCAATAATTTCCTCAATCAGAGTTCATATGTGAAAGTTATGCCTCCCGCAAGTTGACCTACCATATTGATCACCATGGTGCGAGTGGATGCCACATCAACTCCCATTAATTAAACGTGTGGGGATAGCCACATAGTGGATTTTCTAGAACATTATAGAAGGTCCAAACTTGATCATTAATTAAGGGTCGAGGAATTCAATACCCTAGCCCTAGATGACTATCGGGCTATGTTAAATATCGAGCCACTAAGAGGAGAAGGGGTTCCATTAATTTTCATTGTGTCTTATAAAACTGAATCATTGATTGCAACAACTAGTGTAAGATACCCAACCCCCTAAGTACTTTATAAGGGATGGAGTATCAATTTTTTATTTTCCATAACCATCTCGAAGCCTCTTCTCTAGGGGACCATCGTCTTATTCTCGTCAAGAAGTTTCTAATGACTATAACCATGCTCAAATCCGAGGTCCAGATCAACAGTTACAACTTTTCAAATTTTTCATGCCTTCTTGGCCAAGACTGCCCCACCGCCACATGGCATGGCTCCATGTCACTCGTACCATTCCATGTGGCACATATATCATGGATGTCGTGGTTGATTTGGCACCTGCTACCTGGCCCATCGGCCCCTCGGCATATAGGCCCCCATTCATTCCAACTTAATATTATTTAACATATCACCAATATCTGATATTCCAAGGAATCAACCACTAGGGTATCATCCCACCACCTCCCAGAGATATCAACCCCTAGTAAACCATTGCTCATTCCAACCTCTAACACCTAGTCCAATATTCGAGCTTTCACTCTAGACACATGACCCTACCATGACTTTCCACCTAGTGTGACAAATGGCCATTTCACTTCCCACCACCTAGCATGACATGTCGCACCTACTATTTCAACATTGATCACTGCCTCATAATTATGAATCAACCTAACACATAACACGATCTTCGCTTGACATGTGGCACTACCCAAGTCATGACATGTGGACTGGCGTGGCTATACATGTCAACATATAGCACTTGAATCAACCATCCAGGTACTAGCACCTATCCACTTCTCATGGCTCAGTTGACATCTTCTTAACATCCTTGGAAGGTGTATCCTTTGCTCATAGGCTCACAAGGGTATGGTTGGAACCATTCCTAGAACCGTGCCCCAGTGGGTATCAATATATTGGGTATTTCATGAGGATAGAGAGATTGGAGAACTTTTGAGGGCACATTACCCCAATACTCTGGGAATTAAATCCCTCCTGAGCTTAGTTACAAGATCGACAGTCAAGATTGATTGATGCTCAGATCTGACGGCGGATGTTTAGGGCACCTAAAATAAAGGATTCGATACCCAACTCGGCCCACTCTCATTCTGAACAAAAAATTTGACACACATCTACTAACATGACCTGAGATGTTGGCCACCAGAGTGTCATCCTCATCACCTTGATCATCTGGTTGTCACAACACGTCGTCATGATGTCATTGGGACATGATCCCCAATTTTCAAGTTACCAAAAGGGAAGGGGAACCCTTCCCGGTACCATGACCCAATAGGTATCGAAATATTGCAAGGTGAAAATGAATGGGGAAAATATGTCGATAGTTCAGGGAAAATGAGTGAAACCCCACCCCTGGAACCATGCCCTACCAAGGTATTGGGATATCAAAACCCCCCCAATCTGTGAACACGATTCGGTCATTCCTATGGGCCCATATACTCTGATATGTTAAGGAACTAACCCCTTTTGAGATTGATACAAAGGATCTATTGTTATCCACATTTTTGGTTATCGAGATGATATTATGACCATGACATGGTAATGGAAGATCAAACTCTTTATTAAGAACAATTTCCAGGAGAAAGTTACACTTGTCATTTTCCCAAAATCATATTTTAGGAAAAGTTCGCAGGCTGCATATATAATCCCCTGCGAGAATCTTCATTTCCGCAGGTTGCTTTCAGTTGGATTGCGAACTTCTCGCACTGTGTCCAAAGCCAGGGTGCGAACTTGTTTTTAAAGAAGGAAAATGAATAAAGTCTTGATCCTTCTAGAAGGAATCTTCTAGAAGGATGAGTTGGAGTTCGAATGGTTGGCAAAATACTGGCTTTCCTGATATCTTGGGATTATTCCCTATCCAAGTAACTAATTAATCTTCTCTTATATATTGAGAAGATTACTCATGGAAAGGGTTAAGAAGTGAGAAGCTAAAAGAAGGAGCAAGAGATTGATTAGAGAACTGGTGCAAGACTGTGTGAAGGATTGGAGCTACAGCAGCAAAGACAACAGCAAGGTTATCATATGTGTTTCAACTTCTTCATGCTTGAGCAAATGTGTGTGTCAAAGCTAGGAGCCATCGAAAGGAGATCTACAACATCAAGGCTCAGGTTGTATATTTCTCTTTCTGTTAATGCAATACATGAATATGTCCCTTTCCCATAATGATGATGTCATCTTATTACATGATTCCTTGATCACATGTATAGAC
>JZKD02S1622652.1:59984-72074 GCA_000966675.3 Picea glauca | reverse complement strand
AAGGTATTGATGAAAATGTCTGCCATTTGTTCTACTGAAGGACAGAATTGTAATTCGATGATCCCCTCGTGTACCAAGTCCCAGATGTAGTGCATGTGGATCTTGATGTGCTTCGTCTGTTGCCTCTGAACTAGATCTCTACAGAACTTCAGAGTGCTCTGGTTGTCACACCAGATGACGATCGACCGATGAAACTGAATGCCCAACTTAGTGAGAAAGTGTTGTAGCCACATAGCCTAAATGGTTATGTTAACTACTCCTCTGTACTCTGCCTCGGTTGAAGATAGAGCAATGGCAGCTTGCTTCTTGGTCGAACAACAAATAGGCCCGGAACCAAGACTGAGTGAGTAACTAGATGTGGACTTGCGATCAATGCTATCGCCATCCTAGTCGAAATCAATAAACCCAATGAGATCTAATGTAGATTCTGTTGCATAATGAATCCCAAAGGTGATGGTGCCCTGTACGTAGCGAAGGATACGCTTTGCAGCTTTCCAATGTAGCTCATGTGGCTCCTGCATGAACCTAGAAACTATGCCAACTGCATATGAGAGGTCTGGTTTGGAGTGTGTGAGATACAACAAGCTCCCCACTAGTTTTCTATACAGTGTGTTGTCAACCAGTGGAGTCTCCCCACCATCCTCAAGTTTGACTCCTGATAGGAAAGGAGTCGGAGCAGACTTGTAGTCTGTCATGTGAAATCTCTCAAAGAGATCTCGTGCATACTTGGCTTGAGATAGTTTGATCCCGATGCATCCTAACTGATCTCGAGTCCAAGGAAGAAGTGTAGAGGACCCATGCCCATCATCAAAAACCTGTCATGTAGAATCCTCTTGACTGCAGCAATCGCTGAAGTCGAGCACCCGGTGATAAAAAAATCATCAACATACAGAACTAAAAGTAGAAGTGAATCAGTTGTCCTGAGCATGTAGACATTCGGGTTTGATTTACAACGTACAAAGTTCTGTGACAAAAGGTAGGAATCCATCTTGGCTTACCATGCCCTCGGAGCCTGCTTGAGACCATAAAGTGACTTCTTCAGTCGACAGACCAAACATGAGTCCTGCATAAATCCTTGGGGCTGCTCCATGTAGATCTCCTCAGAGAGATCACTGTGAAGAAATGCATTATTCACGTCCATCTGATGGAATTCCCATCCCTTGGTTGCCGCAATGGCAAGTGCCAATCGTATGGAATCCATCTTCGCTACTGGAGCGAAGGTCTCATCATAGTCAATACCATGAACTTGCTGAAAGCCTTTGGCAACAAGCCTAGCTTTGTATCTGCTGTTCTGTCCATCCACTGTGCTCTTGGTCCTGTAGAGCCATCTGCATCTGAAAAGTTTCCTCCTAGAAGGAAGGGGAACCAGATCCCAAGGCTGGTTCTTGAGGAGGGAGTTGTACTCCTCCTGCATGGAGGATTCCCAAAAGGGATTTCTTGCAGCCTCGCCATAAGACTGTGGATTTGAAGACTGAACCAAGAAAAGATGCCTGGAAGGCAATGGTTCAATGGAAGTGAGTGCAATAGGAAGCTCCTCGAAATCAAACCGAGTCCTCTTAGTATCGACTGCATCACCAATGAGATCCCTTGCATCCTGAAGAGTAGTCTATTCCCACTTGGGCCTCTTCTCTGGCTCTGCAACTGCATCTGGATTCTTTGACTCTGAATCTAAATCATCTGATTCCTCTGAATAAGAACTCTTGTCTGAAGAAGAGTCGGCATGTGCATGGTCATCATCTCAGACAGGTGGAAGAGTGAAGGTGTATGCATGCCGCTGCTGAGGTACATGCGAGACACTTTCCTCGAATTGGACACTATGCTCAGTGATGAGTCGGTCCAAGGAAAGATCAATAAGCCGATATCCCTTCACACCGTCAGGGTATCCAACAAAAATGCACTCAGTTCTCTGTGGATCAAGTTCCTTTCTCTTTTTAGAGGGAATCCGAGCCCATGCACATGAACCAAAAATGCGAAAGTGGGTCACTTTCGGTATGAGGCCACTCCAAGCCTCGTAGGGGGTCTTATCCTTAACAGATCTATGAGGAGATCTATTTTGGATGTATATTGCATAGTTAAGTGCTTCGGCCCATAGTCTCTATGGTAGTGACTTTGCATGCAACATGCAAGATGCCATCTCCTTTAGAGATCTGTTTTTCCGCTCAGCAACTCTGTTTTGCTGCGGAGTGTAGGGAACTGTATGCTGCAACTAAATCCTTTCCTCATGGAAAAGATTTTGGATATCATGTTTCACATACTCTCCTCTGTTATCAGTTCGGAGGAATTTGAACTACCACCTAGTTGAGTTAACTAGTCAACTAGTCTTCAGTTAACTGATTGAACATAGATTAGTGAGGAGTTAACTGAGGGAATCAAGGCTAATGCGCCACTTTGGTGATGATACCAAGGAAAGGTTGAATTATCATGGTGATGATCCCAATGCAACATCTAAACTCAACTCAACTAGTCAAACTGAAGTGTCAACTGAAAGAGAATATTCTTCAGGTGGAATATTCTCCCCTAAAATATAGGAGACTGGATAATGACTAATTATGAATAATAAACAAGGAATAACCTTAGGAAAAATAAATCCTATGTGTGTGTGAAGTAACTCCAACATAAATTCATGGAGTGTAAATAGTCATGCAAAAACATGCAATGACTCACATCAAATACTATGGGTTACCCAAAACCATGGGCCCATAAACCACCAAAGATAAACCCAAAAATCACTGAATCAAGGTTATCTTAACTACTCTGAGTCAAGATTAACCCAACATTCCCCCCTTTAAACTTGAATTGGGATAAACACCTACCCCCCTCAAAGTTTAAAAACTGAGTCAGGGAATACAACATGCCCCCATATCACTTATAGGTCTTACAACCATATTCCCATTTACATGTGATAAAATCCGAGTCCATAAAAATAAATACAATTGTATTTTCGAGCACGTGATGCTATGAAACATCAACCTATTCCATTGCCAACATCCCTCGTGCTTCAAATACAATTACATATACCAAGTACTTATCTTACCATTGTATGCCATATGAAGTCTATTTGATGGATTGAGATACTCTATTGTAAAAAGCCTCAAGTTGTCGTCTATGAAACATCAAACTATTCCATTGCCAACATCCCTCATGCTTCAAATACAATTACATAGACCAAGTACTTATCTTACCATTGTATGCCATATGAAGTCTATTTTATGGATTGAGATACTCTATTGTAAAAATCCTCAAGTTGTCGGTGTTGATATGGATTAGCCAGTTTGGCCAAGGTTAATAGATACTATTAGGTGTTGGTTTTCCTGGTTAAGGGTTTCCAGGGTAAATATCTAGTGTCCATTTGTGTGCATATCTCTCTTCCACAGGTCACTCACTTTACCACAAATTTCATAAGCATGGGTCTAACATCAGACTATGGATCTAACATCAGACCACTCTAGTTGGAGAGTCTAGGTGTGCCTAGATCTGATACCATGTTAAAAATTGAGAGAAATAGCACAATAAAAAAACATGCACATAAATGGACACTAGAGATTTACCTTCGAAACCCTTAACCTAGAAAACCAACACCTAATAGATATCTATTAACCTTGGCCAAATCATCCAAGAAAGACCAACACTAGTAGCCTAAGGCTTTTTACAATGGAGCATCCCAAGCAGTTAAATAGGTTTCATCAATTACAACCCTAATTTCTTTTACATGAGTTAGATTACATGGGAAGACATGCATAGAGTGGAGATAGCCATGCAACCCTAATTTGTTTTACAAGAGTTAGATTGCATGGGAAGACATGCATGGAGTGGAGATAGCCATGCATGGAGTTAAGATAGGAATGGGAAGACATGCATGGAGTTAAGATAGTGATGCAAGACTTGCATGGAGTGGAGATAACCATGCAAAAACATGCAAAGATTCACATCAAATACCATGGGAAAATACCATGGGTTACCCAATACCATGGGCATGTAAAGCACCAATGGTAAATCCAACAATCATTGAATCAAGGTTATCTTAACTGCTCTATGACCGAGTCAAGATTAACCCAACATGTTGGTCATCTCAAAATATTCATGTCAACATTTGGGGAAAACCTCCAAGTACAATATAATCATTATGAGCTTAAGATGTCACTTACGAAAATTGAATATGGGTGGAAAGGATAATAATCATTCCTCCTAACCACCCAATTGACATGTTAGAATCTTACAAATATGTAAGCCCACTACCTAATTGTGTGCCAATGGGCGCTCCCTTAGTGCTAAATCTTGAGTTGATAGTCATATCGACTAAAGATCATGTATGGAAACAATGTTGCAATGAAAAAACAATTCATGTATTGAAACAGTGTTGCAATGCAAATTCAATTCCTGGGAAGTATCAATGCACTTAAAATGCAATAATTTTGATTATGCATAAGCTCATTAAATTAAATATAGCAAAGAATTTATTTTGTACAACTATGTTAATAACCATGACTACAACTTGTTTGAAACTAGGTCCATACATTTATTTTATGCTTAAAAGATAATATATATATAATCAAATTATATTATATAAAACTTTTAATAATTAAAAAAAAAATATATTAATTTGTATTCAAAGTTATACAAAATATATTTTACCACATATCAAATTATATTATATAAAACTTTGGATAATTTTTTCGAGAAACAAAATACATCACTAAATGCTTAATCTACAATATTATTCATAGTATTCAAAGTTATACACAATATATTTTACAACATATCAATCTATGTGTCAATTCACGACTTCTTAATAAGGGCCATGCAACACATCAAGGTATGTGTATAATTAAACATCTTAGTAAGATACTAATGTAACACGCTTAAAACAATAGGTGTAAGGTACCAGGGCTATTTATTAGCATAGAAGAGAAACAATGCAGAAAATAACACCGAGATAGCAACAAAATACGGAAATACTGCAGAGATAACAATGGAAAAACAAATTATATGGAACCACAACACCATAATTATACCTTTATTGATAGGAAACAAGGTTCACTTGCCTTTTTGAGGGGGAAACCTCCAACAGAGCAGAGCTCTATTACAATAATTCTTCTAGACAAAACTTCTCTATTACATGGAAATATATTATTCTACCCACTTGAGGGGTTAGGTAGGTTAGGTCCCTAACATGCCCTCCCCCTTAAAATAAACCTTGTCCTCAAGGCTTGAGATGAGGAAATTGCTACAAAATGTTAGCTGGCTCCCAGGTGGCATCTCCTGGAGTTGTATCTTTCCACTGGACTAACACTTCCTTGATGGTGCGCTGACGAAGACGATGCTCACACTGGTCCAAAACTGCTTGTGGGTTCAACGAGATGGATCCTTCTTCATCCAACTTGAGAAGGTTGGTTTGATTTTTTCACTTAGTTCCAATCACCTTCTTTAAGAAGGAGATATGAAAAACATGATGGATCTTAGAAGGACTAGGAAAAGCTAACTGATAGGCCACCTGTCCCACGCTCTTGAGAACTGTATAAGGACCATAAAATTTGGGCGCCAGTCTCTGACAATGTTCAACCTTGAGTGAAGTTTTCTTATAAGGTTGCAGTCGAAGAAATACGTGGTCTCCTTCAGCAAATTGATGTTCTGAGCAACCTTGATCGACTTGTTGCTTCATACGATTTTGAGCCATGACCAAATTCTCTTTGAGGGTATGGATAATAGCCTCTCGAACTATAAGCGTTTGGTCAACTGCCTAGACCTTCGAGACACCTTGCATGTAGGAGAGAATGAAAGGTGGCTTTTGTCCAGATATTGCTTCAAAAGGCCTCATGCAAGTAGTTGTATTGTAAGAAGTGTTGTACCACCATTAAACTAATGGTAACCATTGAGCCCAATGATTTTTCCTTTTAGAGGAAAAACACCTCAAATAAGTCTCCAAACACTTGTTGAAAACTTCAGTTTGACCATCAGTCTGGGGATGATAGGTGGTGTTGAGATGCAATTGGGTTCCCTGTAGTCTGAACATTTCTTTCCAAAAATTGTTTGTGAAAGTGGGATCTCGATCATAAACAATAGAATGAGGCATGCCATGAAGCTTGAAGAAATGATCCATGAAAAGTTGAGCCATAGTGGATGCAGTAAATGGGTGTTGAAGAGCAAAAAATGATCCACGACCACCATGATGACTGACTTATTTCCTGATTTAGGTAATCCCACAATAAAATCCATAGAGATGTCCCTCCAAATAACAAGTGGAATCGGAAGTTATTGGAGTGTGCCAAGAGTTTTGATTATTTCTCTCTTGTTGTGTTGACAAACATCACATTCTGCCACAAAAGTGCGAACGTCATTTTTCATACCATCCCAAAAAAAAGAACATTTGACCTGGTCATAGGTGTAAACCCTGAATGCCCAGTTGTGGGTGTAGCATGAAGCTCAAAAAGCACCGTTGACTTAAGTTGTGACTATTTACTTAAATAAAAATGACCTTTGTAGAGAAGCTCATCATTGTGCCAAGAGTACCCTCGGGAAACTGGAAAATTGGCTTGCAATTGTTGGATCAGATGTGAAATTTTAGGATCCTGTAGCCATTCTTGGTGAACAACTTGGATCCAATCTGGTACAATGAAGGAGAGGGAGAAAAGGGATCCTTCATATTCATATTTTTGATAAAGAGCGTCGGTAACCACATTTTCTTTGCCTTTATTGTAAATGATCTCATAATCATATCCAAAGATCTTAGTTACCCATTTTTGTTTCTCTGGGGAGGAAGGTCGTTGCTCCTAAAAATACTTGAGGATTTGATGATCTATCTTAATTTGGAAGTGTTTCCCCAAGATATAAGAGCGCCAGAGATCCACTGCATGCAAAATAGCCAACATTTCCTTTTCATAGATTGATTGGCCCAAATGGCGTTCTGACAGTTGTTTGCTGGTAAAGGCCAAAGGCCTACCCTCTTGCATAAGGACTACTCCAATTCCTCTCTTAGAGGCATCACATTCTAGAAAAAAGGTCTTTTTGAAATCAATAAGGACCAAGACCCAAGTAGTACACATAGCTGCCTTCAAAGCTTAAAAGGCCTGATCAACTGTGAGAGTCCAAGTGAAAGAATTGTTTTTAAGGATAACAATGAGAGGTGCTGCAATGTTTCCATAATTTTGAACAAACTTGCGATAATATCATGTTAAACCCAGGAAACCATACAACCTTTTGATAGTCTTGGGGCGAGGCCAATCCTGCATTGCTTCAATATTTTTAGGATCCACCCGGACACTGGCCTTGCCAACAGTATGACCCAAGTACTCGACTTCCGAGGTGCCAAAGGAACATTTAGAGTGTTTGAGGAAAATTTGGTGCTGAGAGAGTAGATGGAGAGATTGATCCACATGGGCAAGATGGGATTTCCAAGTTTTACTATAGATGAGAATATCATCAAAGAAATCTAAGACAAAATGACAGAGAAAAGGGTAGAATACATGATTCATGAGGCTTTGGAAGGTGGAGGGGGCACTACACAGGCCAAAAGGCATGACCAAGAACTCATAGTGACCCTCATAAGTTCGAAAGGTAGTCTTGGGGATGTCAACTTCTTGCATACGTATCTGGTGGTAGCCAGAATGCAGATCAAGTTTAGTGAAGTACAAAGCACCACTCAGCTCATCCAAGACATCATCAATGACAGGAATGAGAAACTTGTCCTTGATGGTGAGTTTATTGAGGGCACAAAAGTCAGGACACATGCACTAAGTACCTTCTTTATTAAGTACCATGATCACATGAGAAGAATAAGGGCTGGTACTAGGGAAGCTAACACCCGCTTGGAGCAATTCCTGCACTATTTTCTCAATTTCATTCTTTTGGAAAAAGGGATGATGATAAGGGCGAACATTGGGAGGAATACTGCTAGGAACAAGGGCGATGGAATGATCATGAACACCACGAGAAGGAGGAAGTCCCTGAGGAGTGGAAAAAATAACTTGATGTGTGGAGAGGATAACTTGGAGGTCAGGATGCACAGAGGGTGTCTCAACCGCTTGAATAGAATGGAGTTGAGAAATAATACTGGAGTGGCCTTTCTTGAGGATCTTTTCCATGCGATGGGAACTGATGATCTCAGGAGAACCAGTTGTGAGACCTTGGAATTGATACATTTTTACCTCATGTTGGAATTGCATGGTTAATTCCTTAAAATCCATAAGAATGGGACCCAAAGTGCTTAACCATTCAACGCCAAGAACAATGTCACAACTGCCCATTTTAATGGAAAACATATGATATTTTAGGTGGTAATGTCCAATTTGAAGACAAACATTTTCACAACGCCCACCACATTTCATGGACCCACCATTGGCTATCATGATTTGAAAATTATTGACAACACGAATATAGCAATGGGTTTCCTGGGTAATGCAACGATGAATAAAATTGTGGGTGCTACCACTATCAACAAGGATGATGACCTTCCTATGCTTAATATAGCCAATGAGCTTGAGGGTTTGTGGAGCAGAGAAGCTAGTGAGGGAATGCAAGGAAATGAGTGGGTCAACTTCAGGTGGGTCAGCGAGCTCCTGGGTAGCATCAGGAAGGGAGGGCTCTTCAACAAGGGGGATTGTCACATCTTCAGAAATGGCCATAAAAAGTTTTTGTTCCTTACACTTGTGCCCCAGAAAATATTTTTCATCACAATTATAACAAAGAGCCTTTAGTTTACGTTCAACCATTTCATCCCTAGTTAATTTATGTACCTTGAGGGGAGTGGCAGGGGGGTTAGGATTAGTGGGTCGAGGGTGAGGAACAAAAGAGGGTTTGTGTTCTAGGAAAAAATAACTTTTTGGGCCTCTTTAGCACGTTTAGTAGCTTCCAACCAAGTCTGAGGGCGGGCGATGAGAACCTGGGATCGAATTTCATCCTTTAGGCCACTAATAAAGCATTCACGGAATAAAAAATCTGACATGCCCTCGGTTCGAAAGGCCAAATGTTCAAAAGAAGTTATAAAGTCTTCCACTGTGCCTGACTATTTCAACTTGGTCAAACGACTGAGATAATGGGTATCAGTGTTAAAGCGGTCATAGAGCTCTACAACAAACTGGGTCTAGGAAATATACCCCTGACGTGAATTTTTACACCATTGCCACCATTGCCATCGTTTAGGATCTAGATAGAAGACATCATAGTGAAGTTTGGCCAACTCATCGGTAATACCATGCAGAGAAAAATAATGCTCCATTTCAGTGACCCAACCCGTAGGATCGGAGCCATCAAATTTATTGACCTCAATGTGGGGAAGATGGGGGTCATGATGAAAGGATTTGGATTGAAAATGTAGAGAATGAGAGGAATAAACAATATCTGGTTGGTCTGAGGAGGAAGGACCTAGAGTGTGGTTCAACAACTAGTTGACAACAGACTGGAGGGTGTTAAATTGGTTCATGAATTTGGCTTCCATGGTGTCAAATTTATGATGTACTTGGGTCTCTAATTGTGCAAGGAGGGAATTGGTAGAGCCAATCTCAGATGTCACATGTTAGATAGAGTCTTGGGCTTGATTGATGGAAGATTGTAGGTATTTTTTATGAGTGGTGGCCATTTGGAGAGGGGGAGTGCGAGTAAGGGAAAATGGGTGGGTGGGACCACAAAAAAGGACTTATAAGTGATAGGTACCACGACAATCAAGGAGAAAAGGGTGTTGAGAAATACTGAGAGGGGGGGGTGAATCAGTATTTGAGCAATAATCATTTTTCTCTGTTTTCACTAAAAACCTTAGGCTACTTTATAGAGACAAGAGTGCATCCAGAGATATTTCATTATTCATTAGATGTCTATTAAGCAATAAACCAGTGTAGTAAATACAAGCAAACCAATGCACATGAGTAAGACACATGAACACCAGGATTTTAAGGTGGAAACCCAAATTGGGAGAAAACCACCGCTACCGTTGTCTCTGTCTTCAATGATTATTATTAAGAAAACATTCTACAATAGTGTACTAGTGCAAACTCATACTAGTATGCAGGCTTCTACCTGCAGAAGGCTACAGCCTTCTCTCGTTTACTAGCCTTTCCTGGAAGAGAGCTTCAACCCCCTGAAGATAGCACTAGTTTCTACTGGTAGGATGCTTCTACTGAAGGGTTAAACCCTCAGATTCACTGCTGACCACGTTTCATTAATTTTCACACTGGATCAGCCAATTTCATCTAGTGGTTATGACAGTAACTGAAATTATCTCAAGAGTAAACAAAGATCTACAGACTGCCAGGCAGTTACCAAAAGACACACATTAAACAAGTCAATAAACCTAGAGATGATGCCTCTGCTCTCGTGGTTTCTGAACCCACAGCCGAGATCTCTCTGTCAATGTTGATCTGCCACCCGACTGCTACAAGGAGGTTCCTCTTTCCTCAAACCTTCCATGCGGCCTCTACAAATGACCTCACCCCCCAGTAGAATATCCCTACTGTCAGAAAATGGCCTCTGCGTCCTCCAAGAAGGACCTCTGCAACCTATCACCGTCCTCCTTTTCTTCTGCCAAATCAACTGTAGGAAGAGCATCGACCCCTTCTTAAGCCCATTGGTCTAGGACCAGTTCAATGCTCATCGGGTCTCATATTTATTGCTCGGGGGAAATCGGGCCCCTTTTTAAAATTTTAAATTAAATCTACGCGCACCCCTTTTTAAATCAATGGTTCTGATCAATTCTGTATCTAACGATCCAGATTCACTTGCGATTTCGCGTTTCGCGAAATCAGGGTTTTTGATGTTCCCATGCACATGCCTCCGGGATTCCGATCCTCCGATCCCCGATGTGTCCCTACACACGCTGACAGCTGGCCTCCACTACGCCACCGTCCTCCTTCGCTGTTGTGCTGACATCTGGCCCCTACTCATCGGGATTTCGAGACTTGTGTCAACGGTCCAGATGCGATCTTTATTCAGTGGTTGTGATTAAATCATGAAATCGCTCATCGTGAAATCGACATTCCTGATGTCAAGTGACTTTGTCATTTCAAATTCCTGATCCCCAATACTCTGCTTACATCACACGTGGTTTGACACGTGTTAAATACTGCCACGTGTCACTCTGATTCATGACTACATGTGCTTGAAGTGTTGACTCTGCCTGACACCTGTCATTCCCTGGTTGTGCCACGTGTCCCTAGCTGACGTGGTCTGCTATTGTGAATTGGATCGATGGTCTAGATCACATGTTGATCTGACGGTTCAGGTTCAGTCGGGATTTCTTTCATCGCGATTTCAGGGTTTCTATTGTAATTGTTCACGGGACTCATGAAACTCCGATTCCCAATTCTCCGATGAAGCAAATCAACGGTCCATATCGCATGCTTGCTTCAACGGCTGCGATCAAGTTGCGAAATCACATATCGCGATTTCAGGGTTTTCGTTGTCAAATGAATTCGACATTTCAAAGTCCCGATCCCCGATTCTCCGATGGCTTATCTCCCTCGCATCTTCTGCAGATCTGACGGCTGTCAGCGACGCTCTGCAGCAATCATACACGCCCATCCAAAACTCAACCATACACTGATTTTCTAACATGAAAGATCTTCTTCCTCCTTTGCCTCATCCTTTGCCATCAATGACAATATTTCCAACAATCTCCCCCTTTGTCATTGATGGCAATACTCTTCCTCTGTCTGCAATACTCTTCCTCTTTTTCCTCCCCCTTGACATCAATGGCAAAGAGTGGACAATACCATGCTCCCCCTAAGACCATGCTGTATCTGCTTAATAATCCTTTGCATATGATCAATGACTCCCCCATAGCCAGAGCATTTAGATATGCTCATCAACACCTTACAACCAATTGAGGCTTCTGTACTTAATTAGATCTGATCCTCTGCAAGGCAGAGACTACTCCCAGTTTTTGTCAGAGATATTCGAATGCTTCCCTGGGTAGAGGTTTAGTAAAGATATCAACAACTTGTTTTTTTGGAGGGAACATACTCCAATTTCACCTTTTGCTCAAGCACCTTTTCTCGTAAGAAGTGATATTTGATGGGAATGTGCTTGGTCTTGGAATGCATAACATGATTCTTTGAGATACTAATGGCACTTGTATTATCACACATAATAGAGATAGGAGATGAA
>JZKD02S1622652.1:45438-55850 GCA_000966675.3 Picea glauca | reverse complement strand
TTTGAGCAATAATCATTTTTCTCTGTTTTCACTAAAAACCTTAGGCTACTTTATAGAGACAAGAGTGCATCCAGAGATCTTTCATTATTCATCAGATGTCTATTAAGCAATAAACTAGTGTAGTAAAAATAAGAAAACCAATGCACATGAGTAAGACACATGAACACCAGGATTTTAAGGTGGAAACCCAAATCGGGAGAAAACCACCGCTGCTGTTGTCTCTGTCTTCAATGATTATTATTAAGAAAACATTCTACAACAGTGTACTAGTGTAGAATCATACTAGTACGCAGGCTTCTACCTGCAGAAGGCTACAACCTTCTCTTGTTTACCAGCCTTTCCTGGAAGGGAGCTTCAACCCCCTGAAGATAGCACCAGTTTCTACTAGTAGGATGCTTCTACTGAAGGGTTAAACCCTCAAATTCACTGCTAACCACGTTTCATTAATTTTCACACTGGATCAGCCAGTTTCATCTAGTGGTTATGACAGTGACTGAAATTATCTCAAGAGTAAACATAAATCTATAGACTGCCAGGCAGTTACCAAAAGACACACATTAAAAAAGTCAATAAACCTAGAGATGATGCCTCTTCTCTCGTGGTTGCTGAACCCACATCCAAGATCTCTCTGTCAATGTAGATCTGCCGCTCGACTGCTACAAGGAGGTTCCTCTTTCCTCAAACCTTCCATGCGGCCTCTACAAATGACCTCACCCCCCAGTAGATATCCCTACTGTCAGAAAATGGCCTCCGCGTCCTCCAAGAAGGACCTCTGCAACCTATCACCGTCCTCCTTTTCTTTTGCCGAATCAACTGTAGGAAGAGCATCGACCCCTTCTTAAGCCCATTGGTCCAAGACCAGTTCAATGCTCATCAGGTCTCATATTTATTGCTCGGGGGAAATCATGCACCTTTTTAAAATTTTAAATTAAATCTACACGCGCCCCTTTTTAAATCAATGGTTCTGATCAATTCTGGATTCGACGATCCAGATTCACTCGTGATTTCGCATTTCGTGAAATCAGGGTTTTTGATGTTCCCATGCACATGCCTCCGGGATTCTGATCCTTCGATCCCTGATGTGTCCCTACACACGCTGACAGCTGGCCTCCACTACACCACCGTCCTCCTTTGCTGTTGTGCTGACATCTAGCCCCTACTCATCGGGATTTCGAGACTTGTGTCAATAGTCCAGATGCGATCTTTATTCAGCGGCTATGATTAAATCGCGAAATCGCTCATCACGAAATCAACATTCCTGATCCCCGATACTCTGCTAACGTCACACGTGGTTTGACACATGTTAAATATTGCCACGTGTCACTCTGATTCGTGACTTACATGTGCCTGAAGTGTTGACTCTGCCTGACACCTGTCATTCCCTGGTTGTGCCACGTGTCCCTAGCTGACGTGGTCTACTGTCGTGAATTGGATCGACGGTCTATATCACATGTTGATATGAGGGTTGAGGATCAGTCAAGATTTCTTTCATCGTGATTTCGGGGTTTCTATTGTAATTGTTCACGGAACTCATGAAACTCCGATTCCCGATTCTCCAATGAAGCAAATCAACAGTCCATATCGCATGCTTGCTTCAATGGCTGCGATCAAGTCGCGAAATCGCATATCGCGATTTTGGGGTTTTCGTTGTCGAATGAATTGGACATTTCAAAGTCCTGATCCCCGATTCTCCGATGGATTATCTCCCTCGCAGCTTCTGCAGATCTGACGACTGTCAGCGGCGCTCTGCAGAAATCATATGCGCCCATCCAAAACTCAACCATACACTGATTTTCTAACATGAAATCTCTTCTTCCTCCTTTGCCTCATCCTTTTCCATCAATGAAAATATTTCCAACAAAGGGAAATATAATGGAATAAGTAGAAAAATAGGGAAGTTGGGAAGGGGTCAGGTCCACTGAAAAAAAGGATTAAAAATGAAAGGTATGAATGCGATCAGGGAGAAACGGGGAATCCAATGGGATAGGTCCCAAATAAGTGTTTTGGCGGGACCACTATACTTAACATGAAGAAATGTGTAGTAATTTCGCAACCAGAATGCAGGAGGCACAGTTGCATGACAATAGGTCTTGTCTGTTCTGTTTTTGTTTCTTTCCCAAGGGTTAGGGTATTCAAGAGTTATATAGACAAGGGTTTTTTGTGTGCTAGAGCTCTCTGATATACGTGCAGGGTCCAATAGTAGTGCTCGACCCAATATCTCAGGGCACTAACTAAGGAGGCTAGACCATTCCCTTAGCCATACTACCCGACTACCCAGGTACTAGAGAGTATCTTCCTGAGTGTTTTTCTCAGTGGCACTATAGTAGTCAGGCGGCCAATCAGTTTATCTATAGAGGGCTTTAATGGATCTATTTTGATCTATATCAGGTGTTGTTTAATGTGCTACCACTCGAAGGGGTACTAAAAAGGGTTACAAGGGTGGCCAATAGATGTGTGCTTGAGTACCACTTGTATTTCCTGCGTGTATTACTCCCCGATCACAGGTTTATGCATGTAATGACATATCTTTGTAGCTTTAAGATGTCGGAATACGTCTCTACCCTGAAAAAAATTAACCTGCAATTTTCTGCTGAGAAAAGTACTTTGATACCACTTGTAAGGTACCAGGTCTAATTTATTAGAAGAGAAGAGAAACAATGAATAAAATAACACCGAGATAGCAACATAATACGAAAATACTGCAGAGATCACAACGAAACAACAAATTATATGGAACCACAACACCATAATTATACCTTTATTGATGGGAAACAAGGTTCACTTGCCTCTTTGAGGGGGCAACCTCCAGTAGAGAAGAGCTCTATTACAATAATTCTTCGAGAGAAAACTTCTCATACCCTCTACTCCTATTTATACTAAATCTATATATCAAAAGAACATCTAGAGGAATATCCTTCTAGAAACGGAAGCTTCTATTTGGTCTTCTTACATTTGACTTGTTCCTCCTTATTTCTAGGCCTTATTAATATTGACCTTTATTACATGGTGTTATCGGACAAATCGGTAGGTGCGGACACTAACCGATCTCCCTAGATCCACCTAGATCTAGAACAAAACACACCAAAACATGACGCTTTCCTTAAGTTTTAAATATTGAATTTACTAACTAAAGAAGGATAGATGACATACCGTTTAAATGCCGTTTCCTCTCGCCATCGCCATCCTAGCTCCATTCCAACGCTCATACAATGATGATTCTGCAAAAGAACGAAACCAAGCAAAGTGATAGTAATAGCATAAACTCAACATAAACCTATGTATGTGATCAAGGAATCATACAATAAAACAAAACAAGCTTTATAGGAAAGAATCGTATTACTATATCATATTAAATGTGAAAGAGAGATTACAACCATGGACTTGATGTCGTAAGGTCCCTTCCAACTGTCCTTCATTCCCCACACAATTTCAGTCCAAGAATTCTGAGAGCACAGATCTGATAGTATTCACAATCTATCTTGACAAAGGCAAAACTCAAAACCACTCTAACCAAGCTAATAATTCCAAGCCAAATCCAACTTAGCCAATCCCAAAATCTCCAAGCTCCAAAATCTACAAGCTAACTTTCTCCATGAGAGCTCCTCTCCTTTTATAAGATTAAGAGGATAAGGTGAGGAGGTTAGGATGATCCCACTAAATCATGAAAGCGAGTAAGATCCAAACCATTCAGATGCCACCTCACCATGGAAGTTTCTCCTTCTAGAAGATTCAAGAAAACGCTTGTTTTTCCCACATGTAAGCATTCTCGCACCCTGCCTATAGTGCAACCTGCAAACCTCTTGCAACCCAACTATGGTGCAACCTGTGAGAATCAGGCATTCTCACACCCTGCCTATACAACAACCTGCGAACTTCCTTTTTTACAGGGTTTTTACAAGGGAAAATGCAACTTCTTTTCTCAGGAAAAGTTCTTCTCCCTTCTTTCTTCAGAATTTTAGGCCACTAACCCCTCTGAAGGAAACAAATAGGTTTACATCATTAACGGTCATAGGGATGACGAAAACAATGTGTAACAGAGAGCCCCCCAAAGTATGAAGTTAGAATAGAGTGATAGTTGAAATACTTTGTTGAGTGTGTGTAGGGAACAAGGAACAGTCGGTCGGAAACCTGCCAACAAACAAGGAAAGACAGTACAATAATATATCATCATTGAGGTAGGCATTCCCATACTCAGAATACAAATGACTCAAAGCATAAATGCTGACATGTGAAGATCCATGTCAAGTAAGACAAGTCATGGCCACCAAACATACACTATGGATCCATGCCAATATGACTCAAATCTAAACATAGCCACCAAAAATACACTGTGGATCTATGTGTTAAAGACTCAAATTTGAACATATCCACCAGACATACAATGTGGATCCATGCAACAGTACACTGAATATACTCCAACACAACCTGAATCTATGAGAAAAAATTCAGGGTCTTCATCTCCACCACTCTATAGTACGAATCTAACCATGTGAATACATGTGCTGAAGTTGAACATGGTAGAATCCACTTGATTACCGGTCATTAGTGTATACCATTAACAAGTGCAAGGTAAATCACCATTAATGTCAATGACTCCCAAGGTACACTAGTACAATCCAACGAATGTGAATTAATGAGCTGAAGTCGAACACTCGGCGGAATCTCCCGATCAGGGGTCAATAATGAAAACCCACTATCAAAAGCGAGGAAACCTGCCATTGAGGCATGCAAGTTCCAAGGTACCAATTAGTTTCTAAGTCTAATTCCTGGATAATGAATTGAAGTCGACAGGAAAAGACTCGTCATAGGAGGGCCTTAATGTATGCCACATCAATGACACGAAACAAGTAACAAGATTTGAAGTAGATCAAAGTAACAAGTGATTCAGGACTGACTCAGGGATGGATGACGCAATACAAGTCTTAAAGACTACAGAAATGGCCAATGCAATAGAAGGCTTTTTAGTTTGGACATCTTTTTGAACATATTGATGACACGAAAACTGTCTTGGAAAATAATGACTCAACAACAGGGATCACAGACCAATTTGTAATCTTATAAAGGAGTATGACCAAGAGACGAATGGATTTTACAACCTAGACACAAGGCGAGGGAAAGGGTGTCATGTTCAAAAGCAACTCTTCCACAGAATACAGGTTTAGATACATTTCTTTCCCAATTTTTCCCCCGCCATTTCTGGCGAGTACCTCTTTATTTTTACAAAAGCTTGAGGAGGATAACATATGCTTGTAATGTAAGCTCATCCTTTGGATGAGTCCCTCGGAGTATGTTTAACGAACCCTGGGAAGGAGTGTTTTGGTCCCATATGGGTCTTTCGATGCTTGTTTAATGAGTCCAACAAAAGAAAACTCAGGGGTTTTTCATGTTTAGAGAGTCTGAAAAATGCTTAAAGAAAACTCTCTCAGTTCCTTTTTCATAAAGTAGTCTGATGAGACTGAAAAAGAGATAAACTATAGCTCAATAGACATTTTATTGAAATACTTTAACAAGCATGAAAAGAACAAGGTTGCTCAGCAATCTTTTCATGTTTAGAGAGTCTAAAAAGAGCTTAAAGGGAACTCCAAGGTGTTCCTTTTTCATATAACCTTTACGAGTCTGAAAAAGTGATAAAAGTATACTCGGTTACATTATCACTTATTTACGAGCACGAGAAAGAACAAAGACTAAGATCGGTAACTTATTCTCATGTATTTACGAGCATGAGAAAGAACAAAGACTAAGCTCGGGATTGTTTTCATTTTTATGCAAGCTTTAAAACAAAACAAAACTATGCTTGGGATAGATTTTAATTTTTACACAAGCTTAAAAACTAAACAAAACTATGCTTAGACCTGATTTCATTTTTACGCAAGCTTAAACCAGAGGGAACTATGCTTGAGGTAAGTGGTTTCATTTTTACACAAGCTTGAACCATAGAAAACTATGCTTGTGACTTCCCAATGCATAACACATGGATGGTTGGTACTTAGCCCGCAGCTTAAGAAACTAGCATCTCTACTTCAGCATGAAGTCCAGAGGCTAGAAGTATTTCCCCCCAAGCTTCATTTCATCCAATGAAAAAGGCGGAGGAAATGAAGCTTCAAATACTAGATGAAGGACTTGACTCAAACTGAGAGGGGGAAAACTATTTCATTTTTTAACGAGCTTGACACAGAAACGAGAACTATGCTCGTAACCTCTGTTTCATTTTTTAACGAGGTTGTCACAAAGACGAAAAATCTATCCTCGTAAGTGGTTTCATTTTTTAACGAGCTTGAAATCAGAAAACTATGCTCCAAGACCTCTGTTTCATTTTTTAACGAGGTTGCCTCAGAGATGCAAAAACTATCCTTAGATTCTTCTTGATCATGGATTCCAAGAGGACAATGCTCTGGAAGGAGACCATGTCAAGGGAAAAAACTCGGTCATGGATTCCAAGAGGTCTGCACTGGAAGGAAGAAACACACTCTGGAAGGACACCATGTCGAGGGTCGCGACAGGAGTAAAGAGATCAGGCTCTAACAACCCTATCGAAGAGATCACCATGTCAACTACTGGATCTAAGTCATCGGAAGTCAAAGCCATGGGCGACAACGCCACATAATTGACCTGTGGCAGGGGCAATACCGTCTGCATATAAGAACTGTTCAGGGAGGCAATCCAGGCGGGATCAATGAATGAAAGTTGATCAACAGTCACAACTCGTCCATCGTGAGGGAAAGATATCACACGAAAAAGAGTAGACACAATAGCTTTCATGGCATAGACATAATCTCTCCCAAGGAGTAAAGCAAAATCCAAGGGGTCTTGAACTACCATGACATCAATAAAGACAGTTTTCCCTCCCAAAGTTACAGGAAACTGGGGAAGGGTCCCTAAAGGTTGACTGGTTCTTCTGTTAAAAGCTAACATATTCTACGTAACTGGTGCAAGTGGAGGAAAACCCAAAGCTTGCCAAGCAAAAGAGAAAAAAATACTAACAGACGAACCTTCATCTATCAGTGTCTGAGGAACGTCTCGACCACAAACCTATACTGTAATCTAGAAAGGAAGGTGAGAGGGAAGATGAGGTCCATTTAGCACACCCCAATCAAAAAGGATGGCCTCATTACTTGGAGGGGGTTTCATGGGAGAAAGAGGAATACCCCTCGACATGGTAGATTCTATATCAACAAGAAAAACATGGGCAATATCGGGTTTATTCTCTAGCAGGAGAGTAGGATCGACCGATGGAGAGATCAGATCGACCACTTGAGTTTCATTCTCCAAGGAGAGAATGGGGTCGATAGATGGAAATGGATCGACCACTTGGGTGACAGTCTTTAACGGGAGAGGGGGATCGACCGAGGATGGGATCAGATTGATCGCATTAGTTTCACTCTCTGAGGGGAGAGTGGGATCAACCACTTTGTCAACTGGTTCAACTAAGGATGTGACCAGATTGCCGACATGATCAACCAGATTGACCGGTGAAGGGACCGAAGTGATCATTCCATCAACTATTGGAGGGTTGAGAGAAATCTTATGATAAGCAACTGGAAGTTGAGGCTGTGAAACGATCATGTCTTCCAAGAATTTCAAGGCTTCATCCATACGAGGGCAAAGGTGAGTGAGATGACTCCCTTTGCATAACATGCATGGGAACTTGACTCTACTTTTCTTCTTCCCAATGGTATCTTGACTAGTTGATGGGGGGTCATCAACATGTTGTTCAGAGGTCGACGACGTGGACTGGAAAGGATATGCAGATCATGATACTATTACCTTGGATAGACCAGGGAAATCCTTAAGAATATGGTTACCCTTACAAAGCCTGTAAGGGTACTTGGGCTTACGAGTTTTTTGGGTGATCTTGACATCATCAACACTCGCAGAACGATTAACAGTAACTGGTTGTTTTCCAACATGTGTGACAGTGGTTGGAGGTTTTGACCCTCACTTATCTTTCTTCTTCTTAATCTTTCTTTTCTTCTTCTTCTTATTCACCAGGTTACTAGCTTCAGAACTTTCACCCGACGAAGAGGATGAAACGGAAGACGACATTGCAAGCGAAGAAGGCAAAGAAGACCTTACTGGTAAAGAAGGTGAAGGATCAACATGAGGTTGATGCTCTTGGGGGGAAGTGCTTGTGACTGAAGCACTAACTGCATTCGAGATTACCTGAGTGGAAAACAACCACATCGACAATCCAATCGTGAGACCCGGAAGGATCAAAGTAGCGATGTGAGGAGGACCAATGTTTCCATAAGAAGGAAAAACAAAAGGTTCCCCTAGAGCAGGAGTTCCTTCATTAGTCATTCCAGGAACTGACGCCATTAAATAAATCCAACCTAGAGTCTGCTAGGGAAAACAAACAGCACATGCTAAAAATCTAGGAAACAAGAAAACAAACAAAACCTTCTCACAACGAGCACACTAGTTGGTGATGAAATCCAACGTCGCGGAAACAATGTAAGAAGGAGATGAGATAGAGCAGGTGGAAAAGTTACGTTGACAACCTGCTTAATGGACTTACACCCTGGTGCAAGCTCCCACACATAATCGTGGGTATACCCTCCAAGGAGCCTAAGTGAGTTTGGCCAACATCGATTCCAGGTACTGTGAATACTTGCCCCTCCACAGTCACCTCGTGTGAAGAACCTAGAGAGATAGGCCACGAAGGTTACCAACACTACAGTGATGCCTAGGGAAACAGTCGACAGTCCGATCCACATGCAAGGGCAGGGTATCTAGCCCGAAATCAACTTGAGAGGCTTCCACTCATCATTGTGGGTATACCTTCAAGTGACCCCCGTAATACGTGCAATCTCTACACCAAGACTAACAAAGCAGGGTGAGTAACTCTACTAGTCTCAATGCGACCTCATGATTGACCCTTGTGTCAGAAGGGATTCCCAGGACAAAATGTAATAAGTGGATTTAACCGCTCCCTAACTCAAGATTCTATGTTTGTTTGCAACTTTGGAAAGTTATCTTTCACACCTATTCTAAATCCCTACAACTAATCTAATGTAGGTTTTCTACCAAAAAAGATAAAAATGTCTAATCAATTTTTATAAGAGCTTTGTTTTATGGCTATTGTTTACTCAAAAGGAAAATGGCGTGGACAATATGGTGTTTTGACCGACTCGAAAATTATGCAAATATATGAAGATGCAATCTTTTCATTTCGATGAAAGATATGCTACGAGAAGGAGAAAACATTTATCATTCCCATATGCACAATGTCCCAAAATATATTAAACTCATCAATATCAAGATGCTCAAGAAATGAGAAAAAGGTACTGAACACTAATGCACGATTCATGCCCCCCCCCAGCCATGAGGGGGAAAATTTTTCATAATTTAAGATCAAAAAATGCCAAGAATCATGCAATTTCGCTACTTCAAATGCAAGGATTCCCCCAATCTAATATAAAGCAAGAAATTAAATCTTTTTGTTTCAAAAATTTCACTAAAAGAAATAATGAACTTTCTTAAAACAAAGAAACCCAAACTAAAACTTCTCTTTTAAAGTGAACTATTCAGAAGAAATCTGATCTTTCCCTAAACAATTCTAAAGAAAACACACGCTTTGTAATTGAAAGACACTCAAAGCAAGAGAATAATCCTTCAAAACCAAACAAAGAAAAAGTGTCTAAAAGCAACTCAAAGGATGTCAAGCAGACTGTAAACAGATCAATATAGGTTCCAAAAGTTCAATTCAGTTGTTCAAAGCAAAACTGGGACCCAATCAAAATATTTTTTACAAACAAGTTCGCAGGCTGGCAGTGTATTACAGTGTGAGAATCAAATATTCTCGCAGGCTGAACAAAGGTTGACTGTGAGGGGTTCGCACTGGACTTAACACCAGGGTGTGAACTTAGGTGTTTCTCGCAGGCCACTAAAGGGTACAGTGCGAGAATGCCTGTAAATAAGCAAAAATTTGAAAAAGGACTAAATTTGAGTGAACTTTCAGATTCAGAGAGTCTGGATGGATCTCCCATAGGCTCAGAGACCAGAAAACAAACAAACAAAGAAAGGGAAACTAGATTAACTAGGAAACAATCTGATCCCCAGTAGAGTCGCCAATTTTGTTATCGGACAAATCGGTAGGTGCGGATACTAACCGATCTCCCTAGATCCACCTAGATTTAGAACAAAACACACCAGAACATGACGTTTTCCTTAAGTTTTAAATATTGAATTTACTAACTAAATAAGGATAGATGACATACCATTTAAATGCCGCTTCCTCTTGCCATCGCCATCCTAGCTCCGTTCCAATGCTCATACAATGATGATCCTGCAAAAGAACGAAACCAACCAAAGTGATAGTAATAGCATAAAATCAATATAAACCTATGTATGTGATCAAGGAATCATACAATAAAACACAACAAGATTTATAGGAAAGAATCATATTACTGTAT
>JZKD02S1622652.1:33773-45323 GCA_000966675.3 Picea glauca | reverse complement strand
AGGATAAGGTGAGGAGGTTAGGATGATCCCACTAAATCATGAAAGCAAGTAAGATCCAAACCATTCAAATGCCACCTCACCATGGAAGTTTCTCCTTCTAGAAGATTCGAGAAAATGCTCATTTTTCCCACATGTAAGCATTCTCACACCCTGACTATAGTGCAACCTGCGAACCTCTCGCAACCCAGCTATGGTGCAACCCGCGAGAATCAGGCATTCTCGCACCCTGCCTATATAGAAACCTACGAACTTCCTTTTTTACAGGGTTTTTACAAGGGAAAATGCAACTTCTTTTCTCAGGAAAAGTTCTTCTCCCTTCTTTCTTCAGGAATTCAGGCCACTGACCCCTCTGAAGGCAACAAATAGGTTTACATCATTAACGGTCATAGGGATGATGAAAACAATGTGTAACACATGGAAATATATTATTCTACCCACTTGAGGGGTTAGGTAGGTTAGGTCCCTAACAATAGGCATCTTAATGTGTCCATTTGAGAAATATGGAAAAGTATTTAAAACACACATTAGCATTAAGTGTATATAATAGGTGTCATAGCTTTGTGAACCAAGGAGGAAATGGCATTGCCACTTAGCATTGAATTCATACAAAAATTTCCACCCTCACGAGATATTAAAAATTACAATATACCTGTCACTATTTTGGACTTCAATTTTCTTCCCCACAAACAATGAAACAAATTGGTCTACTCATTTTTTGTATTCAACCAAAGTCACATTGCCCATAACATCCTACAAAGATTTTGTTTTGGGTTATCCCCACCATGTATATTAGAATGTCATTAAAAGTATGGCTAAGGTTGACATAATTACATGTTTAACCTTATCACATTTGTATATCGCTTCAATTATAACATCATCATGATTAGCCCCATTTTATCCAAGCTATATGAAAGTAATTTGGAAAAGGATATAAGCATATGGCTAGAAAGCTATGGAAAAAGAGTTAAATGACAAGTCAGTTTTAGAGGCTATCATTCAACTGTGGACCGCCTTGTCACGCTTAGGATCATTGCAAAGGAGTGTCACAACAATAAAACCAATCTCCTTTGTTGTTCCGTTGACTTTAGGAAAGATTTTGACACTATACCTAGAACTAACCTTTAGAATAGGTTAGAAGCGCTAAAAGTTACCTCTGAGTTGAGAGTTGTTGTCGCATGGTTGTATGAGATCATTATTTCCAAGTTTAGGAGCACTGAGGGATGGTCAGAAGAAATTGATTGTAATGTTGGATTCAAGCAATGTTTTCCTCTATCCCCTACTCTTTTTAGCATATACATTGACAATTTAGAATATTGTTTGGAAGCTGCAAGTTGTGTTGGACCGACTCTAACTAGTATAGTCATCATCCTTCTCCTATATGCCAATGATATTGTTCTCATGGCAAGAAATCCATATGACTTCAAAAATAAACTTAGAATCATCAAGGAATTCTTCTCTAGTATAGTGATGATGATGAACACTAACAAAATGAAGGTTATGATAATTAAATCCCAAAAAATCACCTATGATAGTTCCATGTATGGCAACAATAGCTTGGAGGAAGTTCCTTTGTACAAGTATCTTGGAATCTATATTCATCACAAGTTCACTTGGAACTATAGCACTTAGAAAACAATAAATGGAGAGTGGAAAGCTTATTATGGGCTTGATAATAATTGTAATTTAGCAAACCTTTGGCTATGGGATAAGAAAAAGGATCTCTTTGAGACTCTTGTCACTCATGTTATCTTATATGTATGTGAACTTTGGGGATGCAATATCTCTCGAGAATATTGGAGAAATATATAGCATATCCAGAAGAATTTTATCACTTATAATCTCAAAACTAAACGAAATACACCCTATCCTATCCTCCTCATAGAAATGAGTCTTTCCCCTTGTTGTAACCCTTGAGATGTTTTTGGCTAGGAAACTATGCCAAGGCATCCATTCGCAATTGATTGATTTTAATTTTAAATTTCATCCCTAAAACAAAGTATTTTAGTGTGTTTTACCTTAGAGCTTAATTGTTGATATTTAATAAGTGAATATCATAACTTGAAATGAAATATTTCAATATTTTAGATAATTTCAGATCTATATGAAAGACAGTGGAATATAAAGAAACAAAATTGAAAGGTTAACAATGTATTCAATTTCGAATAAGTATCGTTTAACTTTCAATAGAGGAAATTATAAACAAATATGTCTGACCTAAAGTAATATTGAATGAATAAAAATGTATATTTTATTAATATTCATAAGGCATAATAGTTGTAAACACATGTCCAATTGATACTTATAGTATAATTGCAGAAACATGTTAATTTTATAATTCCTCTGAAGTTGTAGCAGTGGTAGTCGTACCAAATTGTTACATTCACAACATCATATACATAGTTGAAGAAGAAAATTATGAAATATTAGAACCATATAATAACAGGAAAAAACATAAACTAAAAAAATGAAATCGAGAATCACTCAAGTTCTATGAAAATATAATTTTATTAAAAATATCACTCATTTATCAAGCAAAAGCCAACCCTTTTTACATACAAGTTTCTCTCCTTTATACAAAAAATGAGTATAACCACAAGCAGTTATAAAGAGCTACATTTTAACCTCAAAATTATAACAACATATATGACATTACAAAGAAAGTAATGAATACATTTGAATTGAGATTTGCCCAAAAATATCTCTTGATTTTGCTTCAGCTATTTTGATGACTCATTCCATTAGCAACTGAATTAGAAGTTTCCAATTCTCATTTGATGGGTTGTTTAAAGATATCATCTTCCTGTATGAAATATCTAATTAGTTTTATTTATCATATGAAGGAGGATTTGAGAATAGATTTTTGATCTTCCATAATAAATATAAATCATCTAAGAGGATATCCACAATAGTTTGTCCTCTCAGGACTTCAACTATTTCTTGAAATTTATCCTCATTTTCTCTGAATTTGAAGAGGTTTCTTATGTAATTTTCAAATGTTCTAGAAGTATTTATTTATTATCCCATGCTAAAGGCAATCCCATTCTTACCAAGTTTTCAAATTTATTGATAAAAAACTCAATATTTATTTTACCCATTATACATTTACTATGTGCCTGTTGTGTGAGACTTATTTTTGTGAAAATATTTTTTGTCTCCATTACCATTGCAGTTTTGTCCTTCACCCCTTTACTCCTTAATGCTTCTTTTGAGTTAGAATTTAGGAACATGATGATTCTAGTAGCAACTCGAGGCCTAGTTCCCAATTCTTGAAATGCTTGTTGTATGACTTGATCTGCTTCATCAGTCATATAAAATTCTTCTTCAATTATCTTGAAGCAGTCCCAAATTTTTTTGATCTCAGTGATGATTTGATCCCAAATAAGATGTCTTTCTCCAGTCAGATATGGTTTACCAGATAACTTATTTTTCAATTCTTCTATATCTCCGAGCATCTTAGCCTTCAACTTCTGATATTTCTCAATGGTTTTGTCCTTGTCATTTAGTTGTTCTTTGAAAACTTAAATTTCCTCACTTTGTGTGGAAACTGATTTCTTTATCTTCTCAATCTCATCCCCCTTTAGATATAGTTCTTATAATGCTTTAGATAACCCCTCATATGGGTCTATGATCTGGATTATTTTTGGCATGAAATGGGAGCGGAGATATAACACATAAATATAAAGAGATATTGCAAGAGAGCCAGTAATATAATAGATATATATTGGATATATAACAAGAGGAAAAAATATACAGTAATACACAATTTCTATTAATGAATGAAATGTAAAAAATTGTAGAAATACAGAGTGAAAGAATCGCTAGAATGGTGGCATCTTATCTTTGAGAAGAGATGTGATGGCCACTCACATTCACAAGAAGATGATTATTACAATGAGGCTCCAAAGGAATTTTTAACATAAAGAAAATCCAAAACCCTAACCCCGAAAGATGAAAATCCAATAGTTTTGTGGACCCATGTTTGGGTAGTTTAGTGTATCAACCTCCCAGGGGAGTAACTTTGGCATACGATCTATGTTTGGGGCACACCATAGCTCGTTGGAAAGGTATCAATGAGGAGATTCATTTTGGGGGCTCAATGAGAGCCTTCGGGTACCATTGAGGTGCTCTATCGTGAAAAAATGATTTTTAGGCCGTCAAAATGGCCCCAAAAGTTTATGAACCAAAAAACTACTAAAAATAGTAAGTTGCTAGAAAATTGTTTTGAGCCATTTGGAATAGGTGGGTGGCCACTGATATCCACCTATATCAATCCTCCCTCCTTAGGAATAAATGAAATCAAATGGCATCCATTGCATTGAGTTCTTGGGGGAGAGGGGAAAGCGCTTGTTGAATCTGAACCTTGGTGAGTTGCTTGCCTTGCTGGAGAAGTTGCGTTGCTTGGTTTGTGGGAGGTTGTTGAGAACTTGATGAGATGATTGTGTGCAGAAGGAATATTTTCACTTTGCTTCAATTTTTTTGACCTTCTTCTGCTGGATAGAAGGTGCTTGGACTGAGGCTATAGTGGTTGCAGTGTCATTCTGTTCACCTTTTTGAACAAATTGTGAAGAAGCCGAATTTTGTAGTATGAGATACTACCTTGCGGCACTGTTTAGGTGGGAAAGTAGTTGGAACCACCTCTGATATAATGTAGAGATGACCCCCCAGAGTAACAATGACACTATGGGGTCGAGACTCATAAATAGCATGGCGCTTCCACATATATGGCTGGCCCAAAAGAACATCACAAAAATCTAGCGGGGAAACATCACATAATACCTCATCCTTGAAGGGTTGGATGTCATATGAAAATCGACATTGTTGGATGACACAAAGATCTCATCCCTAGTGAAGCCACCCGATGTTGTATGGTTTTGGGTGTGGTGTTGTCGAAAATCCCAACTATTTGATGACCTCTACTGAGATGAGGTTTTTCTGGCTTCCGCTATCAACAATGAAATCCAATGGGGTCCCCTTCACCCACATATGTGAATGAAAGAGGTGCTCCCCCTCTTTAGGATCTATTGGTTCTTCTGGTTGAATTGTTGCAGTCACGACAGTAGTAGTGGGTTCTGAGTCAATGATTTGTCTTCTCCCATTATTTTTTGAATCAGATTCTGACTCAAGGGTCGACTCATTTTCTTTGATCTGAACCACCAATGATTTTTTGAGCATCATTCATAAGTTTTGTGCCAGGGGATTTTGTGGAAATCACACCACTTTCCAGTGTCCTTCTTCATCTTCCCGTGACCCTTCTTTTCCTATGGCTTAGACTGGTTTTAGGGAGTTTGTTTGTTAGGGTCATCTTTATCATACTTTGGTTCTTGCAGATTTGCAGACCCAAACTCTCATTTGTTCTAGTTCCTAAATTTCTGCTCAATTTTGACAGCATATTGATAGGCAGCTCCCAGTGATGAAATGTCCAGGAAATCCATTTTGTTTTGGATGTACCTATGCAGAGCCCTGCAGTATTTCAGAACCAGATGCCACTCAGAGTCTTTGATACCCAACTTGGTGCACCAGGTATGGAAATTATTTGTGAACTCTGGCACTGTTTGGCCCCTCTCTTGCCACAATGTGGTCCATCTCATGTATTGTTCGTGATATTTACCAACAAGGTAATATTGTTCCTTGACCACATCCACAAAAAAATCCCAAGTGGGCTTGACCCCATATTTTCCAGACTCCTCTGTGGAACTTTTCTCCTAGTAAGTTTCCCACCAATGTTTAACATGGGGGAGAGCCTTCAAGAGTGAAAAGGTGATCTTTTTCCTGTCGAAAAATTTGTGAACAGAGAAATAACCTTCTGACAAATTTAACCATTTTTCTAGGGAATCTACATCTATCTGACCTTCTAATACGGGAATATAAAAATTGACTTGTACTTTGAAAGGAGAGGTGCTTCCAAAGTGGTCACTTGATGAAGACGTGCCTATTTTTTTGAAAGGCATTGAAGGATGTGGGAAAAATTCTCCATCATTTCGTTCCTCTGTCGCGTGAGAGCTTGCTCAAGCAACAGATTAATAGAATCTTATGCTCCATCATTTTTCTTTTCTTCTTACATGGAGGTTTTCTTGGGTGTGCAAGAGTGATTTTCCTCAATAGAGACAATCTTGAGACCCAACTTGCTATACTTGGACCTCTTCGGGGACATGCACTGAAAAATGATCAAGAGAATCATGCTCTGAAACCAATGATCCAGATTATTTTCGACACGAAATGAGAGTGGAGATATAATACAAAAATACATAGAGATATTGCAAGAGAGCCACTAATATAACAAATATATATCGGATATATAACAAGAGGCACAAATATACAATGATACACAATTTCTATTAATGAGCGAAATGTACGAAACTGTAGAAATACAGAGTGAAAGACTCGCTAGAATGGTGGCAGCTTATATCTGAGAAGAGATGTGATGACTAATCACATTTGAAAGAAGATGATTATTACAATGAGGCTCCAAATGCATTTTTAACATAGAAAAAATCCAAAAACCCTAACCCCGGACGATGAAAAGCCAATAGTTTTGTGGACCCCTTTTTGGGTAGTTTGGTGTATCAACTTCCCGGGGGCATAACTTTGGCATAAGATCTTTCTTTGGGGTGCACGATAGCTTGTTGGAAAGGTATCAATGAGGAGATTTATTTTGGGGGCTCAATCAGAGCCTTTGGCTATCATTTAGGTGCTCGATCATGAAAAAACGTTTTTTAGGCCCTCAAAATGGCCCCAAAAGTTTAGGAACCGAAAAATTGCTAAAAATAGTAAGTCGCCAGAAAATGGTTTTGATCCATTTAGAATAGGTGGATGGCCACTGATATCCACCTGGATCAGTCTACTGAATTTTTAAACTGTGAAGAAGAAGATCCTTTCTCGAGGACTTCAATTTGTTTCTCATACATTTCCATCTAATCCCTCATTTGTACCATTTGTTTGACCAGTTGATCCTTTTCTTTATTTATGATCTATAACTATATAGTATGAACATGGTCAAATACAAGAATGTTGAAATTTTTCTTCAATGCCTGGATTCCTGTGTCTTTTGTCTTTATAAGAGCTTGTACTGATGTTGCATCTTGTGGATTTTCTCCCAGATCAATTACCCATTGTTCAATCTCTTCCACTCTCATCTTTTTAGTCCTGTTGGCTAGCTTCTCTTTCTTTAGATGATTCCTGATCTTCTCATTTATAGTTTGTATCTTCTTTATCCCACAGGAAGCTATAATCACATATTTGTTCAACATTTCTCTAATCTATTTGTGCAAGTCCATTTTATCAACTGGATGAATTGAATTTAGATGAATGGAGATATTGGTGACCTTATGTTGATCTTTTGATTTTGACACTGCTATATTTAATTTACCCTGTTTGTAATCCATAGAAAACAATAATATTGTTTGAGATGCCCTCTAGTCAAAGATTTTTGGGAGAATATTTTGTTTAATCTTTACACCCTGCTTCTTTATTGTCATAAATTGATGAACATGGTCTACTTTCTTTGGTTGATATGAATCCAATGATTCCTTTCCACCTTGACTTTCTGATATTTGAGGATTTGTTGATGATGAAACCTCTATAACCACTGCAAGTTCTTTTATTAATGGTTCTGACTCATCTTGTGATCTTTGATCTTCATTCTCCTCTCGTTCTTCCATTTTCTGCCTTTTAGTTGCTTTCTCTTCCTCAGTCTTTGATATTTTATGATCCAATCTTACACCCTTCCTTTTGTATGTTTTCTCAAATTTTTGAGGAGTCTCTGTTGCCAGTGACTTTGATGGCTGATTTGGATCTTTTTCCTGGACCTGCAAAATTCTCTGCACATCCTCCCAACTGTCTTGGTTAGCCATCAACTCTAACTGTGAATTTTGTTGATGCTGATAAAAATTTAATCCATTTCCATTTTTTTTTATGAGACGATAGAATGAGGATCATATATCCATATATCACCTTGATGGAATCCCTTGTCCTGAAGTATCTTTTCTGCCTCTTGCAAAGTTGTTCCGGTGTTGAAAATAAAAGTCTACATCCTTTTTTAATTTAAAGCTTGCTTTATAATTCCTTGAGACAAAATGATCATAATCAAAACTAAGCCTTTGTCTTATGAATTCCAAAGTAAAAATTCTAGGTGTCAAGAACTATTGGCGTAGGTCAATTTTGGGTAAAAGAAAAGAATTTTTGAAGGGATTAGAGCAGCGTCGGGAAACAGGGCAGCGTACCGAAAAAAGAGGAAAAACAACACCAGAAATAAGGGAAAACCCACGTCAAGAAAAGCAGTTAGAAAGTGGACAAACTGTTACAGAGATATTGAAAAGTGGACAAGCGACGACTTGGAGCAACAGTTGGATCGAGGACTAGCCAAGATGAAGTCAAGGAAGAAGTGGAAAAACCTAATCCTTTTAGGGTTAGGGTTTTTGTAAGGGCTTTGTCTCATTTTTGTAGAAATAGAATGTATTAGGACTGTAGAAAGGGGATAAGGGAGAGCAATCAACACTCTGTAGTTGGTTCAACTATCAGTTTTTTAGGGTTTTTAGTGTGAGTGAGAACTATGGTGATTTGTGGAGATTAGATGTAATGATGGAAGGAATGTACAGTGTGCAACACTACATTTTTGCATGAAAGATGAATAAAGAGCCAAAGCAACAAATATTTGTGGACGTAGTCCCAGGGAGGGGGTGAACCACAATATATCTATGTTTTATGTGACTGTATGCAGTGTGTTAAGTTTGCATTTACTTGAATGAGTTTTTATGATGAATATGTTATATGATAAAGGATTAAACACTACACATTAGGTGTAATTTAAGGGAATATGCAGAACAACAATATATAAATGAATGCTTTAGCTTAGATCATAATCTAGTGTTACATTAGATAAATGATTGTCATGGAACATATGTGGTTATAATGGTTAATGAATCCCTATCCGAACATTGGTGATAGTGGTTTGGAGTAAAATCTAACGAGGGTTTGGAGGTTGATAATAAGTAGGTTAGATGCCTCGGAGAGATACACATCCCATCCCAGGGTTGCAAACATCTGAGTCCTATGACCACCCATAGAAGCCATCTTGGGTGAGACTGCATAATGCACCTTGTGTGCTATGTTTCCTTCTGGTATCCAGAGGGGCCGATGGTAGAAGGGTTTGTTGGTAGTATTAAAGTGAGAACCTGGGTAAGCCCAAAGTAAACCCAACAATGGTTCCGTTGTTGGTTACAACTCAAAATATTAGATCGGGAGGGATATATCATGCAGTATAGAACGAGGGATTAAGAAAGGGAATGTTTGTAGGTTGGAATCCCATGAAATAATAAATTGAAAGATGGCTAGAAGTTTAGGAACTAGATTTTTCCCACAAAGATAATAGAAGCACTAGGTTTAAACCAAGACAATATTTGGAGAGATACGTATTCAGTGAAATACAAGAGAGTTTATTTAATGAGTTTGCCATGATATTACAGGATTGGATAACACGGTTAAAATATACCCATCCGAAAAATAGGGTCAGATCAGTAGAGTGGACAGAAGAAAGTGTCGTGTGGTTAAAAAGGGTGAATAACAAATTCACGTGGGCAGTCGATTTCTGGCTAGACAACATTGTAGTGGGGTATATCACTGAGTTTTTAGTAGATACATTGAAATATTACAGTGTAGCAGAGTAATATTTTCTTAAGGGTCCAAGGGGAAGGTACATCAGGTCATTGTACACTTCAATCAAGAGATTATTGCATGATAAAGGGGTATTAACCATGGAATCAGACAACTAAAATACCCTGCGTGCATGGGGGAGTTAGGAGAAACTTGAGGAAGGTATGAGATGGAGGGGGAAAGAGATAGAGAAGAGAGCAGTGATGGAGGGGGAAAGAGATAGAGAAGAGAGCAGTAAAGATTCCATTATGATGGATCAAGAGAAGATCCAGGAAATTATGTAGAAGGCAGGAATGATGCGCAGTGGCAGACCCTACCAATACAAACTTAATAAGAATAAAATAGTAGTAGCCGAGAGGGAAGGCTTAGAGAGTGATGAAGAAGATGTATAGGATCTCCTTGTTGTGGAGAACAATGAATAAATATCGCGCGCCACATATGAAAGAAATACTAGAGGAGTGGGATCCAATGAGGAAGAAAAAAACCCTGTCCAGATCCAAATCATAGTAGAACCTACAACCCCATGTACGACTAACACATCAACAAAGAAACATTTGTTTAGAAAACCAGTGAATGACAGTCAGGGGAACCTAGGAGATCAGAATATAAGGGAGGGTACAAGTGGAAGTACCAGTAGCAACACCAGTGGGAACTCATTTTATTAACAATACAATCAGAGCTATGACAAAAGAATTTGAGATACATCATCAGAAGAGCACACCTTACCATCCCCAGGAAAATGGTACAGTGGAAGTGTTTAATAAGATTCTTGAGAATGCATTGACATAGATTTGCAATGTCAATAGGAATGATTGGGACTTGAAGGTATCAACAGTATTATGGGCTTATAGGACTACATGCAAGAAGCTTACAGGACATACACCATTCAGACTAGTGTATGGGAAAAAGGCAGTGGTCCCATTGGATTATTTAGTACCTAGTTTGCGCATTGCAACGATCACCAACATGACAGAAGAAGGTGTTGCATAGGAAAGATTGGATTAGTTGATGGAGATGGAAGAAGACATAATTTTAGCAAGCTTCCACCAGAAAGTACAGAAAGCAAAGGAAAAATCTTGGCATTATAGGAACATAAAGAAGAAAAGATTTAAAGAAGGAGATCTAGTTCTCCTCTATGACAACAAGTATTTACAACACCCTTGGAAGTTTAATATGCATTGTTTAGGGCCTTATCAAGTAGAGGATATCATAGATGGAGGTGATGTGCAACCAAAATATCTTGCAGGGAAGAATCTCAGAGGAGTGGTGAATGGAAGTCGACTGAAACTGTATCAAGACAGTCGACCTAACAACCTGAGGTAAAAGCAAAAAAATGAGGTATGATTGTATATATTTTATATAGTAGATATTAGAAGAAAAAGACAAAAATCCATAAAAATAAGAAATATAACAAAAAGACAAAAATATAGGAGAATATTAGAGGTTTTCCTTTGATGTAATAGACTTGTTAGTATTAACAGTGCATCGCAAAAAAACCAGTGTTGAAGACACTGTGCGCAGGAAAATAGGTGACAGACACTATGCGTAGGAAAATAGGTGACAGACATTGTGCACAGGAAAAGAGGTGACAAACACAAAAAAGTGGAGCGCACAGGAAAAAGAGAAAAAGTGAAAATTGTCAGTGCGAAACAAATGTCATTTCACCATCCCGATACGAAAGCCATAAAAGGGGGGAAATGTGGTCATTTGTGATTTTTCGCTAAGGAGAAGAATGAAGAGAGATACTTGGAGCGTGAGAAAGTGAGAATATAGAATCATGAGTGGAGATATGTGCTTAGCAGTCCAAAATTCAGTAGAATGTCACTACCATGCATTGGAGCACCGAGCAGGGTCGACCAAAACACGTGAAGTAGCACTTGGGTGACACAAACATGAACACAG
>JZKD02S1622641.1:152198-164000 GCA_000966675.3 Picea glauca | reverse complement strand
AATTAATACAGAATAACTTTTTTATGATGCAAATTTTAAATATTATTTATGTTTTCAAGTTTTCAATAGAAAACAATAAATATAGATTTCAATATAGTTTATTACAATTCAAGACACAAGCTTTCAATCCAATTCCAATTGAAACGTTTTCCTTCTGTTTTTACTTTTACTTAATAATAAACATTTCAATACTGTTCATGTTTTAATAAAATTTAAGTTCCAAACTGCACAATTGTTTTATTGTAATTTGTGTTTTAATAAAATTTATGTTTAAATCTTTTAATCCAAGACGTTTTCCTTTTGTTTTTACTTTTACTTAATAATAAACATTTCAATACAATTCATGTTTTAATAAAATTTAAGTTCCAAACTGCATAGTTTGTTTTATTGTAATTTGTGTTTTAATAAAATTTATGTTTAAATTTTTTAATCTAATGAAATGTTTGTTTGTTTTTTTTTTTTTTTTTTTAATTATGTACATTGTTATGTATTCTATGTTTTTTTGTCTTAAACAAAATTGAAATGTTTATCATACTTATTAGTCTCTGTTGTAGGCATAGAGGGACTATAGTGATCGATAAATCATTGACTATATATTAGTTTGTCCTTTGACTAAAAATATTTGCATAATACCTATTGTTAGAGTCAGGGAATTAAAAACATATATTTTTATATAATAAAAAGTACCATATATGTACTGATCTGATTGGATAAGAGATTGGAGGTGTTATTGCCAGCTTTGCTAATCCCAATGTTTTAGATGGCAACATATCCAAACTTTTTCTCGTATACAGTCTTTTTGAATCATATATTTTTCCTGTATATTGCTTGAAAGTGGATTAATGCTAGCATTAGTTTGACTGTTTGTATTAGCATTTTCTGCTAGCTGGATATATTCCTAAGTTTTGATATGTACTAAGCATATTGAAATGTTTTGATATCCAAGCTTTATAGTGATTGCGAATTCCAAAGTTTATATTGTCCTTGGCGAATGCATTTTTGTTGAAATGTATTGACACTTTTTTCGAGATGCCTCAATAGGCCTGACAACTAAAATATTTACATGAGGCGACGTCCTCCAATAGGCCTGACAACTTAAATGTTTTCATATCAAGAGGTCCTTAGATAGTCTGACAGCCTTAAATGTTTATGTAAATATGGTTCTCATAGTACATTTTTCCTCGAAATTTTCCATACAGTTATAGTGAATTTGCACAGTCTTGTTTGTCCATTGCCAGTTCAACAACCATTGTATGTTTCATCCTTCTTCTACCTTTGCAATGCAATTTTGTTATCGTTGAAGCTACATACGTTTTTTACTGGTTCGGTGAGTGCTTCTTCTTCGCTGGTTTCTCGGTTGCTGCTTATTGTTGTTTCGTTCGCGAGTCGACCCACACTTCTGCATTTCAGAATAAGTTTCGATGCCATAGTTTCATTTTCTATTCCTTGTTTTCTGTTCAGTGTTTGCAGTTTGAAGTAAGAATTTTTGCTTATTTGTAGTGGCATGGTCCTCGTATGTTTCTGGTTCCTTCTGTGCTTGGGCTGTAGTTTCGTAATCGTTGGAGATACATATGTTGTTTACTGGCTCGATAGTTCCTGCTGGTTCGTTGGTTCGTGGGTTGTTGGTTTTGTTTGTTTGGCTCAGGTTTATGCTTTGGGGCCCTGAGGGTGCAGTTAGGCCTTTTCGTGCTTTCTCGTTGTCTCGTGCTTGTTGTTTTATTTTGTTTGATTTGGCCTTGTAGGGTTGGGGTCCAGTGGCAGTGATTAGAGATTTTCTTTTTTCTTTTTTTTTTGGATTATTATTGTTTTTCCGGGCGCTTTATGGTGTTCATCCCCTACATCCAGAAGTCGACATGCAATTGTGTTATTTTCCTTGTCTGTTGAGGTCAATATCTATTATTCTGTGAGATTTTTCTGGTGCTTCAGTGCTGGCATGCAAGAAAATAGTTGCATGCAAAATTGTTTGAGGATTACATGTGAAATTGCAATATCCGTTGTTTTTTTGTTAGAACAAAGCATATGCAAGCTACATTTATAGACCATGTATGGTTAGATGTGTCGATCTGATATTACATGTTCTTTATCCTCTACACAGACTGTTGTGCGCACGATACAATTTGTGTTGTGATTGAGGTATGATATGTACAACAAAGATTCTGCAAGATTATATTTGGATGTCTAGAAGCATGTCTGGGTAGTTTGCCACGGGAAACCAAAAAATTGTATCGTGGGCACAACAGTCTGTGTAGAGGATAAAGAACATGTATTTCCATCGGTGGAAGCATATATTAATAATTTTCCACGGAAAACCAGAAATCGTTTAGCTACGACCATGCAATTGCGTGATATTTTTTGGCTTGTAATATCTTTTGGGCAGGGGAAAAAATTACACGTTTACAACCATGGATGGAGAAGTGCAAAGGTTCATGTTTCTGTCTATATTCTGGACTGTTCATTGAGTCGGTTTTATTGTATGTACATATTTCTTGTTCTCCGGTGCATACCAACTTCCATTCATGCTCATTGTATTTTCTGTGTTCTCACATTCAAACAAACATAATAGTTGGAGAAAATGAGAGAGTCTTGACTGCATCGGTTGAGGAGGATATAAAAAAGTGCATGCTTGTACTGTTATTTCATATTGCGTTGTTTTGCATTTCATTTATGGTTTGTATATGTGTTAACCTAGTTTATTATATGTACATGTTGCGTGCCTTCCTACATGGTAACTTATCTTCATTACATGCCTTCCTACATACTAACTTGCTTCATGTCTATTGTCTTTTCACTACATTGGTACATTTAAACAAACATAATAGCTGGAGATGGTGATGGGATATTTGGCGGGTAAATATAACGGTTTCTCTTTCTTTTAGATGTATGTCTTCATACTAACTTTCCTTCATGTCCATTGCATATTCGATGTTGCTGCCTTGGAAAAAATAGGTTGCTTGGACAGGTAGATGAATTGTTCTGTGAAACAACAGAGGCTTCTGTGGTACAATCTTCTAAAAGGTATACCAAGTGTGCTGGTAAATTAAATATCAAACTGGGTGAGGGCATATAATATTATACTTGAAAATGATGGCTTGGCAACAATGGGCCTTTCTGCCCTCCCTATTTCTACTTTTTTCCCATTTTCTATTATCCCTTTTGTTTTCTAATTCATCTCCTTAGTGTGCTTTCCGAAAATTCCTTGGTGCGCCGGTTGGGGGACTAATGGTTTCACACCTGTGGTCATGCTTCTACCTTGTTCCATAGTTACCTACTTTCTCGATTGCGGGTGCCAGGCTGGCAGGTTGAAGATTTCTCCCCTGGCTTCTAGGGGTCTGCGATATACAGATTGGACATGGTGCCCCGCCCTCACGCCCTATTTACTATCAAACATTTGTCTAGTTAAAAAAAACATATGCATACAATTTTACGGTTATTTAGTCCTTGTGATGGAAAATATACAATGCATATGCTTGTTTAGTCCTGATGTTCATCTGCACATGCTTGCATCAGAAAAAGTTGGACTAGTGACATGGGCATGAACAATCATTCATCCCATACATTAGCAGACCGACAAGGCAAAAGGTAAAGATGCATATGCTTTGCTCTTACTATGTTTACTAAACAAATATCCTCAGGTATATATTCATCTATGGCATGGTGGATATGTTGATGTCATTTGCAATACATGGTTTGCAGCTCGCAAGAATTATCAACAAGTACAAGCGAGACGTCGAATGCGCTGCATGTTCCACAAACTAAGAGGTGTGGTTGCAAACCTCTGGCTCCATAGTTCATCAAAGATATGGGTGTACTTGTAGATTTATGCCAGTGAAAGAAGAATATATATATATATATATATATATATATATGCACACTACCATTCACTTTAGTTTTCTTGTTAAAAAATTGTCACCAGGTCTAGAGTTGTAACATCCAAAGTACTATCAATAGAGGGCTTGAACAACCATCGAATTGGACAAGTGTTCATCGTGGACATAATGGTCGTCTGTAGAACCTACCTAGACAAGGAAAACAAAAATAGATCCATTATGCGTGCTGACATGATAAACAAGGAGGCCATGATGACAGTGACACTGACTGTTCCTCCACAACTTGTCTAGACACATGCATAAACGATATTGTCGGGTAATGGGATATCCATTACAATTTTAATATATTTCCCAAAGCAGTATATGACCGTGGTGATTGCGATCGTATTATTTCGCTCAACGAAACAAACATTGTGCAAAAAATTTCCGCTGTTTGTTCAGAATATCGTTTCGTCTCAGACTCAACTATCAACCAGCTTGCACAGAGCACTGATATTTACCCAATCGAAACAATTGGCACAACTATCACATGGGTGAGAAAAATTGGCTCGCAACACATTCTCTATATAAAGGATGGAGAGTCAGATAGCGACAAGGCAATGGTACTACTTTTCATATTCAGTTTTGTCCTTTACTTTCACATGTGCATGTATCTAGGGTAAGTTACACAAATATTGCACTGTTCCATGTTGCAGCTACAATTGTTCGATATATATTCAAATTTGTTTTCTTCCATCGAACAACAATTGCATAAAGGGTAGATTCCACTTATGCTGTTAAAAAATATAACAAAGAAAATGGATGTTAGAGAAAGGATCTTTTGGAAAATCCAAACAACATTTGTAACAGAGTTGCAAGCAGATATAATAGAGGATCTGAAGAAACTAGCTATCTCTACAACTGTTGTGCTATACATCCACAAAATCATCCTCACTTTGCTTATAGAAATAACCTTCAACAAATTCCCGCAGCCTGTTTATTTATTTTTTATTTTTTTAAGGGGAGGGGGGGTGCAGTTTGTATTATATTGTTCAATGTATTAATTCCTATGCTCGTGTTCCTAGGTTGAAGGTGTTTTAGTTGCAACCAATGTGTACTCGACCCCCTTTGAACCTGTATGTGCAAAATGCAACTCTCCTGCTTCTGCCTCTGCTTTGATAAGTGATGATACAATTGATTGTCTGCGATGCGGTGAAAAATGTCCATATATATATGGACATTGCGTCAATGGTGTCATTCGAACCGTAGGCAACACAATCATGCATTGTATGGTTAGGCAACCTCTGTTACAAAATGTGCTTCCTAAGTTGGCATAGTTGTTGTCTGAAACGTATCTACAGAAAAAGGCAAGCAGTTTCTACATGCTGCGGGAGATTCGGATACACAACAAATTCCCCTTAAATGAGGACAATGCAATTTTTCATATCGGCAGAAGAAGGGAAAAAAAATATCAAACTTTGGCAAGAAACAAAAATACCTCATGTGTCTCTGCAATATTTCTTCAACATCTAAATGAATGTTCGTCGGACTTGGCTAGTTGGGATTGCACGTGCATAAGATTGTTCGGTCCAAAAAATGGGAAGCCTGGCAGAAAAATCCTTATATCCCATGGCCCCAGTTATTTTCTACTAGGAAAATATACTATATGCAAGAGAAAATGAATGCGGCACATCTTTGCTTTGTATTTCAAATTGTTTGGTGCAAAGGTCTATGGGTCCTTCTCTATGGAACCTTCTAGGAACTTGCTTGCAACATGTTTGAAGTTTGGTTGGTTCTTGGTTGTGTGCTTCGTCTCTCAATTTGTATACCGCGGAACTCCAACTGTTGTTTGGAGGACACAAAACAATATAATTGAATTTTTTAGCCAGCTAGCCTGCAGATCCGCTTGAAAATTTCTATGGCACTGTGACGCAAATGTAGTATGTGGCTTGTTTTAGCAGATTACATTGATCGATGAACTTGGTAAAATTATTGTCCTGGAATAATTTGAAATCAACGAATATATACTGTGTGAAGTGCAATTGTGCTATCATATCAACAAGAGGCCCTTAAAATTCAAATTGGTCGTTGTTTTGACATTTTTGCTTAATCGATGAACTCGGTAAAATTAATGTCCTGGAATAATTTGAAATGAACAAATATATACTGTGCAGAGTGCAATTGTTCTATCATATGAATAAGAGGCCCTTAAAATTCAAGTTGGTCCTTGTTATGCTTGTGGTGATAGAATTAAAAAAAAAATCTTTTCTTTCCTTCATTTTTTTTAAAATAAGCGATTTAACATCCTTTAATAATTTAATGTAATTCAATTGTACAATATCAATATTTAATATTAATAATTTAGTATTTGAAAATACTATTTTTAGATAAATTTAGATAGGATGACCATCCATAAACAATTGCAATCTTGAATCCGCTAGTCGTGGGGTCCTGTCGATTTGTATGTCCTGGAACTTAGAGTGTTGTTTGGAGGACACGGGACAATATAAGTGCAATGTTGAGCCAACCAGCCCACAATTCCGCCTGTCAATTTGTATATCGCGGAAGTCTGGGTGCTATTTGTAGGACACAGAACAATAGAGGCTCAATTTTGAGCCTGCCAGACCGAGAACCCGCGATCCAAAAAGTGCCTAAGTATGGAATGAGGGATCTGCATATGCTCTATAAAATCTCATATCCATACTTTATAAAAGTACATGTTTACTATGTATTTCTCGTTTGTCGAAAAAAAAATATATAACTTGCCTGACCAGATTGTACAAACTTTCATGTCTAATTAAATTATGCAATATCAATATTTAATATTAATAATTTAGTATTGAAAATAATGTTTTTAGATATGTTAGATAGTTGATAGGGATTACCATTCGTAAACAATAGCAAACTTGAACCCGCCAGTCCTCGAGTCCATCTGTCAATTTGTATATCGTGGAACTTCGAGTGCTATTTGGAGGACACAGAACAATGGAAGTGCAATGTTGAGCCAACCAGCCTCCAGGTCCACTTGTCAATTTGTATATTGCGGAAATGTGGGTGATTTTTGTAGAGTGCGGAACAATAGAGGCCCAATTTTCAGCCTGCAAGCCCGAGAAGCCGCGATCCAAAAAGTGGCTAAGTATGGAATGGCGGATTCATACATGCTCTATAAAAAATTCATGTCCATAGTTTATAAGAGTACATACTTAGTATGTATTACTCGTTTTTCAGAAAACTTCTAGGTGCAAAAGTTGGCCGATTCATGACTTCAGATTTCACTTACTTTTATATCACCAGCCTGACCGACCACTTGTTTTCTTGATATTGTAATAAACAAATATAATCTGGCCCAATTTCAATTGTGCTATGACATGAACACGAGGACCTTAAAATTCAAATAGCTGGCAAGTCTGCTTGTGAATTTGTATATCGCAGAAATGTGGATGCTATTTGTAGGGCATAGAACAACAGAGGCCCAAATTTGAACCCGCCATCCAAATAGTGGCTAAGTATGGAATTAGGGATCCGTACATGCTCTATAAAATCTCATGTCCATAGTTTTTAGAAGTAGATCTTTACTATGTATTACTCATTTCCTCCGAATGTTGTTTAGAAGACATAGAACAATAGAACTGCAATGTTGAAGGACCCACTCCACAGCTTCAACTGTCAATTTGTATATCGTGGGACTCTGGGTGCTATTTGTAGGATACAGAGAAATAGAGGCCCAACTTTGAGCCCGCCAGACCGAGAAACCTCAATCGAAAAAGTGGCCAAGTATGAAATGCGGGATTCGTACAAGCTCTATAAAAACCTCATGTCCATACCTTGTAAGAGTTCATACTTAGTATGTATTACTCATTTTTCGGAAAACTTCTACCTTCGGAAGTTGGCAGATTCACAACTTTAGGTTTCAATTACCTTTAGATGACCATCCTGACCGACCGCTTCTCCGTTTGATATTGTAAGAAACAAATATAAACTGGCCCACATCCAATTATGCTATTACAGCAACACGAGGCCCTTAAAATTGAAATACTACGCAAATTTGATTGTCAATTTGTATATCACGGAACGGTGGGTGCTATTTGTAGGGCATGGAACAAAAAAGGCCCAATTTTGAGCCCGCTAGCCCGAGAACCCGTGATCTAGCCTGAGAACCCGCGATCCAAAAAGTGACCAAGTATGGAATGAGGGCTATGTACATGCTATATAAAATCTCATCCCCATACTTTATAAAAGTACATACTTGGTATGTATAACTCGTTTCTTGCAAAATTTTGTAGGTCCATAACTTGATGGATACACGTGTTTATATTTCCACCCATTTTTATATCAGCAACCCGATCGACCTCTTGCCCGTTTCATATTATACAAAATTTTTGGAACGCAAGTTTTCGAATACACAAGTTTTTCTTTGAAATAAGATATTTCACATCCTTTTATAATTTTATGTAATTAAATTGTACAATATCAATATTTAATATTAAAACTTTAGTTTTGAAAATAATGTTTTTTGGTAGTGTTACATAGTTCATAGGGATCACCATCTGTAAACAATCGCAAGGTTGGGCCCGCCAGCCCTAGAGTCCATCTATGAATTTGTATATGGCGGAAGTTCGAGTGTTGTTTGAACGACACAAAATAATAGAAATGCAATGTTGAGCGAGCCAGACCGCAAGTCCGCCTGTCAATTTGAATATTGCAGAACTCTTGGCTGATGTTTGTAACTAATGGAACAATAGAGGCCTATTTGTTATCCTACCAGCCTAAGTACATGTGATCCAAATATTGGCTTAAGTATGGAATGCGGGAATAGTGCAATGCCCGAGTACCCTGCAGGTCCGCTGACCAATTTGTATATCACGGAATTCTAAATGCTATTTGCAGGCCATGGAACAATGGATGCCCAATTTAGAGCTTGCCAGTCCAAGAACCCACGATCCAAAAAGTGCCTAAGTATGGAATGCGGAATCCGTACATGCTCTATAACATCTCATGTTCATACTTATAGTACATATTTAGTGTGTATTACTCATTTTTTCGAAAATTTCTAGTTTATCTTTTCTCTCTTCTTTTCCTTTTTGAAATGCGGGTTCCTACATAGGTGGGTTTAACATTGTGTTTCCATTGTTCCGCCCCCTGTAATTAGCATCTAGACTTCCACAATTTACAAATTTGCAAACAAACCCCCCTTTATCTCGTATGATTTCTCTTTCTGTTTACTTGGTCCTTTTTCCAAATGTTTCATGCTTTTGTATACAGAACCCCGGGTTCAACAATATACAAATTGCCTTCTCGCCATTGCGCTTCCGTTGTTCCCCTACTCACAAACAACAAACGAAATTCCACGACATACAAATTGACGGTCGATATCTGTCACTGAGATGCAATATAACCATCGCCCCTTCACATCTCCTGGGTATATCTTCTTCCCTTCTTATTTTGTAACCCACTTGACCGCTTTCCATACTTGGGTATTTCTTGGAATCGGTTTCACGGTTTGGCTGGTGCCTCACCACAATTCTCCATCACCGATGCCTTCGTACTTGTTTCCAGATATGCAATCATTAAGATTTAACGCTAGTAGTTCATCCCGCAGGAACTGTTAAGATTGTCATTAATGTCCAGAAGTCCGGAGAAGATTTTTCATTACTACAAATTAAACTAAGATTTGCGCACAAGTATGTTATCCTTTCCAAGTATTCATTTCAAACACGATGCAATTTGTTTTTTGTGCGCCAACGGGTTGGCGCTTTTAAGAAATTTCTAATTCTTAATCTCTCTTCACCGTCACCGCCACCTTCACACTTTTTGCTAATTATGCAATTAGTGAGCTGTGATGGTGACAACTCATTCTGCACGAACCCTGGATATTGTCATTGATCAGCAAAAGGCTCGAGGAGATATTCCATTGATACACATTAAACCATAATTTGTAGAGGGTTATATTATCCCTCCCCGATTTTCATTTCAAACACCGTCTCAAGCAAACAAAAATTCTTGTTAAGTTGCGGCGAAAGTTCTATCCAGATACAGTAAACACATTGGGGCATAATGGCCAGAGGTTCCACTATTCCAGGGCATATTCTTACTACTCATCTCCCTCCGCCCAGGAGAAAAAATGGAGATGGTCCCTTGGTACACCGAGAGATATATTTCAAGCCAAAGAATTCCAAGGCAGCCCTGCCTACTCAGAGAACCTGCCCAGTTGCATTCATGGCTGGCGTAGAGGTTGATGTCATGAATTTTGAGATGAAAGAAGATGATCTGATGGGCGATGATACGACAATGGATGATGGCAATGCAACGACTCTTCCCACTCCTGTGCCCAAATTGAAATCAACCATAACAGACGGAACTTCTCGTCTCGGTGATGGCGGTCCCGATAACACCAAAAAAGTTTCAGAAAAGAAACCGACGATAAATGCAATAGCTGCTTTGCAGCGCAAAAATAGGAATTCCAGAGTTCCAAATTAGTCCATTTTGGGGGGAAGAGTTTCACTGTAAAGTAATGATCTGTTGATGCTCCCAGAGATATAATTCAAGCCAAAAAATAATTTTCTTACAGGACTAGTGTCCTATTCTCTAGATATACAATTAACATCTTTGAGAATCAGGTCCAAAACTCTCACTGTTGCAAGAAATTTTTATACTAGTCATCTCCTTCCACCCAAAATGGACTAATTTGGACCTTTGAAATTGCACGTGCAACCTGTTCTCCTGAATTTTTTTTCAATTATGCAAAGGTGGTTTCAACTAAGGGCTATTCCATTTGTCCTACAACGTTTTTCGTCTTCTTCCTCATGGGAAGCTTATGAAAACTATCAATTTCAGCACAGGATGATTCACCAAGGAGAAAACTGCGAGGATATTGCATACTGTGGATCCCGTGCCTGTGTTTGTCGTAGATACGTTCAATGTTTTGGCCCAAAGATATGGATCAAATGTCTAAGGATAGATGTACCATACTCAGTGTTTTTATTTTATTTTCTTAAATGGATTTGCTCTTAAAAAATAATTTCTTTAGACTCTTCATTGCTGCTTCTTTTCTGGATTTAACGCATGTTCTCATTGCCATGGTTCAATGCTCTCGTACTTCTTGGATATTGTGTTTACTTAGGTTATTTTTTCTAAGATGGAACATCTAACAATTATATGACAATGTACTGTGTCAATCCACCAACCTCTTATGCAAACAAAAAATGGATTACACAGTTTCAAACCAATGTTCAATTCTATTCGTAATGCAGATAGAACATAACAATACCAATGTACAATCTTGCAGCAAAATCATTATTCGTATTTCTAGACATGCAATTATTATTTTTTAATGCTAACAACCTATAATGCAAGAAGTTTAATACTTGATTTAATATGTTGCAGTCATGGAAGAATGTATCAAGAGCACAGTTACACCCACATGTTCCAATAAAATCTAATCTTCAACAAAGCATTTGCTGGAAATTAATAGAAAATGAAGTTTAGTAATTAGCTTAATATGTTACAGTCATGGAAGAATGTATCAAGAACATACTTACACACACATGTTGCAATAAAATCTAATCTTCAACAATGCATTTGCTGACAATTATTAGAAAATGATGGTTTTGCAACAATAGGGCTTCTTTGAAACCAATTCACGCTTACGAAAACTGCCTTCCGCCTTTCTATTTTCCCACTCTTTTATTCCATGTAGTTTCTCTTCCTGGTTACTTAATCATTTTTTTTTTCGAAAATTCCTTGCTGTGCAGCTTGGAGGATTGACGCGTTTCCAACGAGCGCTACCCGTTTCTTTAAATTGACCCTCTATTGTTCTGTGTCCTACAACTAGTACCTAGAGTTCTGCGATATACAAATTGACAGGTGAACTTGCACACTGACTGGGTCAACATTGCACTTCTACTTTTCTGTGACCTCTAAACAACATTCGAATCTCCGCGATATACAAATTTACATATGGGCTCCAGGGCTGGCGGGCTCAAGATTGCCTTTGTTT
>JZKD02S1622641.1:130091-145751 GCA_000966675.3 Picea glauca | reverse complement strand
TTACAGGTTCCATCATCGATCGAGGAGGGCAACAGGGTTGTACCCTTGAGGGTTTTCCAACAGGGGTGCATCATTTCATGAAGAAGAGTTTGATCTAGCCTTTTGATAGGGTCTAGTGACATTATAACATTTGGGTATTGCTTGCAGGGCCTTGTTCATCAGTTTGGGAGCATTTTTGGAGATTTACTTCGGCCATATTATTATCTACAGCTTTGGGACGGTTTTGAGAGAAGGAGGGTGCAACTGTGATTTAGATCTTGTCAGGTTGAGGGGGTTAAACCTAATATCTGACCCTAATACTTCTCCCAGGGGCTTGTGACAACCCGATCTACCTTTCTAGAGAGTTTCAGGGGATTTGGAGGCTTCTTCATCAGGGCCAAATTATTGGGCACTTCAAGGCTTCAGGAGGGCACAATCTTGATTAGGGTTTCAAAAATTTGGAGGGGTAATACTTAGCATCTGGACTTTAGACTTCAGGGAGGGGTTCTACTTGCCCTGATCTATATTTCAGTGGATTTTGGCATCATTTGGAGATATCCTTCAACTGGGTTGAAATCTTGGTCTTCTCATCTATTCAGCAGGACATGCCAGCAGCCAGGGGGTTGGACGTGACCTTGGTTCTTATGGTATTTGGTCCTCATTATATATTCATCCTTTGGAGGCATATTTTGTATTGGTGGGAGAATTTTGTAGCAGCTCATATATTCATTCTTGGAGCCATCTGATGTTATTCTAGATCTGCATCCATTTTGTATCAGGTTCTTTCTTTTCATAATAATAAAGGTTAGATCTATGCTTTTGGGTTCCATATCTTGTGTATTGGTTAAATCTTATGTTTGCATTTAGTTTATCTTAAGATCAATGCTTAATAACTAAATATAACCTTAAGGCCGAAACTTGAGAGGCCAACCTGCAAATAGACACAAACAAACAAGTAAATTAGTGGTCAGTTAGTGTTCCAAGAAAAAAAAAATGGCTTGGGAACAATTACAGTGGTATCAGAGCTCTGATCCTCCCAGCCTGTGAGGATTAGTGCATACAAAAATTCAATGGAATTTATATGGTCCGAAGGAAGAAACAAACACGTGAGACAGAAGCCTATATGGAGGGTCAGGTGATGACAGTGAGCCATAGGGAATCCATGGAGGGGGAGAAACACAAGGACATACAGGTGGCAGGACTACTCCTAGACCATACTTACCCACTTTCACAGATGATCCCACACAACTTAACCACATAGATGATTTTGATGAGTTGTTTGAGAAATATTCCAGGGAGTACAACTCATTGAATATGACAGTTCAGAGGTAAATCACCCTAGATCAGTACTATGGAATCAAATTCAGAAACAAGCCCAGGTTGTACCACAGGAGAAACTATGAGTTTAAGCACAGGGTTCGGAAGATGGAGATTCCCTACTTTGATGGATCAACTAAAATGACTGAACATGCATGGGTACAGAAACTAGACACTTACTTGCAACTTAATCCTATGAGGGAGATGGAGGCCATCAAGTTTGCCACCATGTATTTGGATGGAAAAGATCACGATTGGTGGTATCATGGAATGACCACACCAGTCCACAATCAAATAGTGGCATACACAAAGTTTACTTAGAGGCTCATTGACAGGTTTGACAAGGGGGATCTTGAGCTACATTTCAGGGAACTCACACAGTTCAGGTAGATAGAAGCACCAGAGGTGTACATTGAAGAGTTCCAGAGGCTAGTAGTCATGGTGCAAGACATGTTACAATCTAGAATCATGATGTTCTTCACTGAGGGTTTGATGGAACCCTTGAAGGGTTGGATTAAGGCTTTTAAGCCGACCAACTTGCAAGATGTTATTTGGAGGACGAGAGATCTAGGGCTAGTTGCAAAACCAAAATTTGGGCCTATACCATCTCTTAACACTAGAGGTAGAGACCAAATACCTGCAATGGACCCAAGAGGAAGAGACCCAAGGGGGTTTGACACGGGAAGAGGTAGGATGGATGAGAATACTAGAAGGGAACTGAGAAAGAAAAAACTATGCTACACATGCAAAGAGCCATGGAACCCATCTCACAAGCGTATGGGCCATGGCCAAGTTCGTTACATAGAGGTGACATCAGATAATGAAGAGGATGATGATTTCAGCCACATCTAGAACATGGAGGCAAACATCACCCAACCTACAGAGGAGGAGGACACAGGTCACGAAACTGTAGTAGAGGAGGTAGCTACATTGGCATCCATCAGTGGGGTACCCAAGTACAACACCTTCAGGATGAGAGGAGTGTTGCAGGGGCAAAGGGTGTCAGTACTCATTGATGGGAGTGCATCTCACAACTTTATTGACGCAACATTGCTACAGAGGAGGCATATATCCACAATTGAGTTTGAAGGATTCAAGGTGGAGGTAGCAAGAGGACGCACCATGCCATATGAAAGGTACATTCCAGGGATGAAGATTACACTAGGTAGGCATGAATTGGTCTAGGATGTTTATGTGATGGATCTCCCCGACACAAATATAATCCCGAGAGTACAATGGCTTAGTACGTTGGGGCCTATCACCACCAACTAAAATACCATGGAAATGTATTTTATAGAGGAGAGTGGAAGAAAGGTAGTCCTCAGAGGCATAACATGTAACACAACCAAGGTAGTCACAACGAAGCGAATGGAGGCCATTTTTAGGAGAGAAGAGATCGTGTATGTTGTTGAGTGCAAGATTTCGACACGTGTGGACAAGAAGGGGAAGATTCACTTTGCACCAGAGATCCAGAGGATCATTGAAAAACACAGTAAGGTGTTTGGACCTATCTCACCAAGTGTGTCACCAGACAGGGGATTTGAGCATATCATTGAGTTGGAGGAAGGGGCAAAGCCAATCATCACTACACCTTACAGACACCCAAATAAGTACAAGGATGAAATAGAGAAGGCAATCAATGATCCAGGTGGATATTGGTGGCCACCCACCTATTCCACTTGGACCCAAACCATTGTTTCTTTCAGTTTTCTAGTTTCCTTAATTGTAGCACAATTTACTATTTTTAGCAGTTCTTCAGGTCCTAAACTTCCAGAGCTGTTTTGAGGCCCTAAACGACGTTTTTTGGGCATGAATGCTCCAGCGAAAATGAGTCTGTTCTAGACTCGATATTCGCTGTCAGCAATGTAGTCCTCGGATAGATATTTCTAATGATGTATCATGTGCGTCAAACGAATATAGTATGCCAAAGTTACGACCCCGGGAAATTGATGTACCAATTTACCCCAACGGGGCCCATATTCTGGCGTTTCATCTCCTAGGGTTAGGTTTTTGGATGTTTAGGGTTTTCCATTGTTTCACAGTAATATATAGGCCTTTGAGCCTCATTGTAACATGAATTTTAGAGGCCAGTAGCCGCCACATCTCTTCTCAGAGATAAGCTACCAACGCCCTAGCTAGTTTATTTCCATTTTGTCTGTAAGTATTTTTCAGTCATTTGTTATTAATGAAATGAAGTCTTATTTCCACTGCATCTCTGTGTTTATGTGTATTTATGTATTTCATTGTGTTCCTAAATAAATCTGTATCAATGGTATTAGAGCGGTCTGCTCATTCTCGATCTTTCTTTGCATGTCTCCAACGAGGTCAGGGTATATGAGTTGGGGCTCGATCTGGTTGAACCTTTGCAAGATCAGTCTCACAAACCCCGACGACCACCCATGGGGAAAGAAAATAAAGATGAGGGAGCAGGAGATCCTATCAAAATGTTGCTTGAGGAGGCCCTCAAGAAACAAAGGAACGCGATGATGGACAACTTTACCCAGATTCTTCAACAGATTCCCACTAGCGGCACATCAACATCCAACAACTACTCTGGAGGCGCCACTCCTTTTAAGGTACAAGTAAAATTTGACATTCCCATATTTGAGGGCCAAATAGATGCAGATGTTGTAGATAGATGGTTGAATATGTTAGAAGGATAATTCTCGGTTCATGAATTTTCCGACCGAGAAAGGATTATTTTCGCACTCCTCAAAGCCGCCCCCCATGTCAAGAACTAGTGGGAAACCTACTTGGAGCAACAGGGAGAGGGGAAACCCTCTCTGTTCTCGGCCACACACACTTGGAATTATTTCTGAGATGCCATCAAGGAACAATATTATCCCATGGGGAGCTATGAGGACAAATACATACAATGGACTATGTTGTGGTAACAAAGGGACCAAGATGTGCATGAGATGACGAATCTATTTGATACCCTACGCACAAAGTTGGGTATCAAATATTTAGAGAAAAATTTCGTGTTAAAGTACCGCATTTGTCTGCACAGATACATTCAATAGGAAATGGAGTTCCTCGACATCTCCTCACCTGGTGTGGCGTACCGATATGATGCCAAGATTGAGCAGAAGTTCAAACAGAAAAAGCGAGACTTTGGGTTTGCAAATCAAAAGCAAGGGAAAGGTACCACCAAACCACAGAACAAAGGACCAAGCCAAGGCGGAGCGGCCCAGGATAACCCACCAAAGCCACAAGAAAAGAACAACACCACGAAGCCAAAAAAGGACATGGTGAAGTGGTGTGAGTTCCATAAGAACTCCACTCACAACACAAGTGAGTGTCAGGCCAAGCAGTCACTGGTAGCCGAGTTGAAGGCTTCTGAATCAGATGCATGCTCCGACTCTGAATCAGAACCCAACAAGGGGAATGATAGGGGGAAGCATATTATCAATGTAGAGCCCAATGCCACCGTTTCCATCACGAAGATCCAGAAGGAGGAACCAAAAGATCCAGAGGAGGCAGAGCGTATATTCCATTCCAAGATGTGGGTAAAGGGTTCCTCGTTGCAGTTCATTGTCGACAACGGGAGCCAGAAGAACCTCATCTCGGTAGAGGTCGTGAAGTGGTTGGGCTTACCGACCACAACACACCCACAACCATACACCATCGGGTGGTTTCACCAAGGACGGGACCTCCACGCCAGTCGACAATGTCGCCTTCCCTACAACATCAAGCCCTTYRCRGATGAGGTATTATGTGACATTGCTCCTCTTGATGTTTYTGATGTATTATTAGGCCAACCGTACTTGTGGAAGCGACATGTTGTGTATGATTCCAGGCCTCATATTTTTATTGTCACCTTGGGCAATAAGCTATACAGGATACCGGAGATAACACCGCCTACCACCATCTTTTTAGTTACTGCAAAATAATGCAGTAAGCTCATTTCCAAAACCAGGAAATTTGTTTTCCTGATGATCCGCCCTGAGGGAAAGAGGAAGAATTTGGCCATGACCTCCAGAAAGGGCCCCACTGCATGAAAACAACAGATGGATAGGGTCATGGAGGAGTACAAGGACATCTTCACCTCCCCTGCAAGGGTTCCTCTACATTGCTAGGTCAAGCACCCCATCGATCTGACCCTAGGTGTGTCGCTGCCCAATGGACCCATCTATTGGCGCTCTGTTCTGGAGAATGACGAAATCAATAGGCAGATTCAGGAGTTGTTGCAGAAAGGTCACATCCGGCTGAGTTCATCACCCTGTGGGAGCCCGATCGTGTTGGTGCAAAAGAAGGATGGGACTTGGAGACTTTGCATTGACTATCGGGCATTGAACAAGATCATTGTTTGAAATAGGTACCCGATCTCATGGATTGATGACCTTCTAGACCAACTCAAGGGAGAGAAATATTTCAGAAAGATCGACTTGAAGTTGGGGTATCACCAGGTACCAATCAAACCCTATGATGTGTGGAAGACTGCCTTCAAATCTAAGGAGGGCCTTTTCGAATGGTTGGTCATGCCATTTAGGTTGACGAATGCCCCTGCAACCTTCATGAGGCTAATGGACGACATCCTATGGCCATTCACCAACTCATTTGTAGTGGTGTACTTGGATGGCATTCTGATCTTCAACCAAAATTGGGAAGAGCACCTCCACCACATCCGACAGGTCCTCCAAACACTGCGACAACACAAGTTGTGTGCCAATTTGGAGAAATTCACTTTTGGCATGACCCAGGTTTAGTATTTGGGATACATTATTGATGAGCGGGGGGTGTATGTGGATCTAGCAAAGATCCAAGTCATTCGGAATTGGCCAGCCCCAACCACCCTAACGGAGCTCCGCAACTTTTTAGGTCTTGCCAATTTCTACCGTAGGTTTGTGTTGGTATTCTCTCATATCACTTGGCCCTTGAGTCAAGTCACCAAGGGAGGAGATAAAGCAAAATTATTTTGGTATGAATCTCAACAGAAGGCATTTGGGGAGTTGAAGCATCACCTCTGCTCTGCACCAATGCTCACATTACCAGATTTGCAACAACCATTTGAGATCGAGACAGATGCCTCTGACTATGCCATTGGGGCAGTTCTTACTCAACATGGGCATCCAATGGCATATCACAGTGAGACACTTTCCGGCACAGTCCGAAAGTATCCCACTTATGAAAAAGAAATGTATTCCATTGTGCAGGCTTGTCAGCAATGGAAGCATTACATTTTGGGAAAGGAAATGGTCATCCACACATACCACCGACCCCTGCAATTCATACAGACACAAGGGAAGTTGCATAATGATCGCCATTAGAAGTGGTCCACATACCTGCAATAGTTTCATTTGAACATTAAGTATAAGAAAGGCAACACCAATAATGTTGCACACTGCCTCAGTCGACCACCCATTGTGGCACTAACCACTATGCTCAACTCTTGTGGGCACGAGACTTCCGATTGGCCGCTTCTCTACACAAGTGATCCGGAATTTGGCCACACATACAATACACTCTTGGAGGGTAAGCAAGTTCCCAATTTTCACCTCTAGGATGCCCTGCTTTGTCACCTGGGACACCTTTGTGTTCCTTCAAGCGAGCGTGCCAAGATGATTTGGGAGGCGCACTACAATCAGGTCGCTGGGCATTTCGGGGTCGAGAAAACCATGGCAGTACTACAAAAGTATTTCTATTGGCCGAACCTTCGACAGGATGTCGAGAAGTACATCAAGTCCTACACTGCTTGCACCATTGCCAAACCGACCATCAAGAAGCAAGGCCTCTATACTCTACTTTCTACCCCCAGTCAACCTTGGGAATCCATCTCTATGGATTACATGTTAGGCCTTCCTTCTACTAAGCATGGCAATGACTATGTTTTTGTGGTTGTCGACTGATTATCGAAGATGTCCATTATGATGGCCTGGAAGAAGAATATCACAGCAGAAGCCACTGCTAAACTCTTCTTTGAATGAGTGTGGGTACACTTTGGGATCCCATAGTATATCATCTTAGATCAGGACAACAGGTTCCTCAGTACATTTTGGTCCAGCCTTTGGTCGATGCTGGACACCAAGCTCACCAAGTCTACAACTTTTCATCCGCAAACTGATGGCCAGACAGAGGTCATCAACTGGATGATTGTACACATTTTACGCATGTACAAATCAAAGCATCCATGCACATGGGATGAGAGCCTCCCTTATGTACAACACAACTACAACTGGGCTCTCCATATCTCAACCAACCACAACCCCTTTCAAGTGGGCTTGGGATTCCAGCCACTATGTCACATTGACGTAGCCATGCCATTTGCGGCTACTCGGGCAGATTCATCCCATGTCCAGTCCGAGGCTAACAAGGCAAACAACTTCATTGAGTGAATTCAGCACATCCACCAACAAGTTCATGACATCTTGGATAGAGCCAATGCTAAGTACAAGCAACGACATGAACAACATCGGGTGCCACACAACTTCTAGGTGGGTGACAAAGTGTGGCTACATTTGCAAAAGGAGCACCTTGTTGGTCCCTACCACAAGATTCACCCGCTTTGATATGGGCCATACACCATCACCTAGGCTGTATGGGACAATGCCTTTGAGCTTGGTATTCCACCATTCCTTGGTCTGCACCCAGTGTTCAATGTGGACCGCCTTCGACCCTACATTCCACCTCTACCAGACACATCCGACATGGCAGAACAACTCACACCAACAGAGTTAAACTCAGATTGAATGGAACAAGCCACAACTGATCGAATTATGAACACATAGATCAAGAACACCCACCAATAGAGGATCCATCTATATCTAGTTGTCAAAGTAGTCCAACTCCTTCACCAGGGCAAGTGGCTCACCAGGGACCAAGTTCAACAGAAGTTTCCTCATCTCATGGAGGAACTCAACGCAATGGGGACCATTGCTTCCTAAGGGGGGAGGACTGATCCAGGTGGATATTGGTGGCCACCCGCCTATTCCACTTGGACCCACACCATTGTTTCTTTTAGTTTTCTAGTTTTCTTAATTGTAGCACAATTTACTATTTTTAGCAGTTCTTCGGGTCCTGAACTTTCAGAGTTGTTTTGAGGCCCTAAACGATGTTTTTTGGGCATGAATGCTCCAGCGAAAATGAGTTCATTCCAGACTCGATATTCGCTATCATCAATGTAGTCCTCTGATAGATCTTTATAATGATGTATCATGTGCATCAAACGAAGATAGTATGCCAAAGTTACGACCCTGGGAAATTGATGTACCAATTTACCCCAACGGGGCCCATATTCTGGCATTTCATCTCCTAGGGTTAGGTTTTTGGATGTTTAGGGTTTTCCATTGTTTCTCAGTAATATATAGGCCTCCGAGCCTCATTGTAACAGGCAGTTCAGAGGCCAGTAGCCGCCACATCTCTTCTCAGAGATAAGCTACCAACGCCCTAACTAGTTTATTTCCATTATGTCTGTAAGCATTTTTCAGTCATTTATTATTAATGAAATGAAGTCTTATTTCTGCTGCATCTCTACTTTTATGTGTATTTATGTATTTCATTGTGTTCCTACATAAATCAAGATCAATCAAAGAACTCTTAGATATGGGTCACATTAGACCAAGTTCCAGCCCTTTTGCCTCTTCATTGGTACTGGTCAAGAATAAGGATGGAACAATGTGCATGTGCATTGACTTCAGGGCATTAAACAAGAAGACAGTAAAAAAACGGTATCCCATTTCAAGGATTAATGAGCTATTGGAAAATCTCCATGGGGATGTTTACTTCACCAATATTGAATTGCACTCTAGTTACCATCAAATCAAAATGAGGGAAGAGCACATCCCAAAAATTGCTTTCAGATGTCACTATGACCACTATGAGTTCTTAGTGATGCCATTTGGGTTAACCAACGCCCCAGCCACATTCCAGTCATGTATGAACCATGTATTCAACAAACAATTGAGGAATCATATTCCTGTATTCTTTGATGACTTGCTAATCTATAACAAGACGTGGGAGGAACACCTTCGGAATGTGGAGTGGATCTTGACTATCATGGAGGACCAATCCTTGTATGCCAAGGAGTCCAAATGTGAATTTGGGATGACAGAGGTCCTCTACTTGGGACACATTATTGGAGTTAAAGGGGTACATGTACATTAGGAGAATATTCAAGCCACAATTGAGTGGTCCACAGCTAAAACCCTTACAGAGTTGAGGGGATTTCTTGGCATTTGCAGCTATTATAGGAGATTCATCAAAGGGTTCTCCCAACTTTGTGCACCTTTGACTGATCTAACTAAGAAAGGGTCCTTCATATGGAGTGAAGAGGCCCAAGCCATGTTTGACATAATGAATAAATTAATGAGCACTTTCCCTATGTTAGCATTACCAGATTTCGGCCTATCCTTCACCTTGGAGTGTGATGCCTCCGGAGAAGGCATTGGGGCCATACTGATGCAGAATAATAACCATCTTGCTTATGAGAGCCAAAATCTAAGGGGTCTTGAATTACTTTACACCATCTATGACAAAGAGATGCTGGCTATCATGCACGCCTTGGCCAAATTCATGCAATACTTGGTAGGTGCTATATTTGTGGTGAAATCAGAACAAAACGACCTTAAGTACTTTTTGGAACAGAAGGAATTAAATGAGAGGCAACAAAAGTGGGTCAGCAAGATATTGGCCTATGAATTTGACATTGATTTTGTCAAAGGGAAGAACAACATAGTTTCAGATGCATTATCCAATAGGCCATCAATTTATTCCATGATAGATGTATCAGTTGACTGGAAGGATCAACTCTTGATGGAATATTCCAAAAATCAGTTCGCTTGTCAAGTGATGGATGGGAAAACACAAGATGATTTTAGAGTCATAGATGACATCATCTATTACAAGGGACGAATATTCTTGGTTCCCGAGTCGATGTTCAAGGCCAAAATATTACTTGCATGTCATGACTCACCAGTGGCAGGGCACCAAGGGATTGGCAAGACATACATGCAAGTAAGGGAAAGGTTCTCATGGAAGGGCCTCAAAGAGGATGTGATGAAAAACATCAAGGAGTGTCCTACTTTTTAGGAAAACAAGGATGAGCACACTCATCTTGCAGGATTGCTACAACCTCTACCCATTCCATAACACAAATGGGAGAACATCTCCATGGACTTCATCACAGGGTTGTCGAGGGCACAGGGTAAGGATTGTATCTTCGTAGTGGTGGACAGGTTGACTAAATTTTCACACTTCTTCTCCATTGCTACAGACTTCAGTGCAACACAGGTGGCCAAATTATTGTTTAGAGAGATCTTCAAACTACATGGTCTCCCCAAAACCATTGTTAGTGATAGGGACAGTCGATTTATGAACATGTTTTGGTAGGGGTTATTCAGGATGGTTGGTACAACCTTGACCCCTAGAACTAGTTATCATCCTCAGACTGACGGGAAGATCGAATAGTCAACAAATGGGTGGAAGGCTACCTTAGGAATTATGTAGTAGGGCAACATAAGGCATGGGTTAGATGGCTACACTTGGGGGAATACTATTACAACACCACCTATCACATGTCCATAGGCATGAATCCATTCAGGGCATTGTATAATTATAACCCACTCTCTTTTGTAGAGATTTCTTTTGGTGATAACAAAGCCCCAATGGTACAGGATTGGGTGCAACAGAGTCAGGACATCCTCAGGGATTTGAAGGATCATCTATAGAGGGCACATAATCAACAGAAGGTCCAAGTAGACAAACATTGGGCAGAACATACTTTTTAGGTTGGTGACTTGGTCTACCTAAGGCTCCAACTGTACAGACAGGATTTGATCAAATAAGTGGAGAAGAAAAGCTTCAACCTTGGTTCTTTGGGCCCTACAAGATCAACAACAAGGTAGGGGTCATGGATTATGATATGGAGCTCCCATAGGGTAGCAGGATACACAATGTCTTCCACGTGTCATGCCTGAAGAGGGCTATCGACCAACATATCACCCCACTTGAGGTGTTGCCACCTCTAGCTGAAGAGGGGCAATTAGTACTGGTGTTGGAGGAAATATTGGAGCTTCGGGAGAAGAAACTCCGCAGATGAAGCATCAAAGAATACTTAATCAAATGGAAGGATTTGCCTATTGAAGATGCCACATGGGAGAATGAGCAAGTGATATGGGAAACATGTTAGAAATTGCTTGTGGGCAAGAAATTTCTAGCAAGGGATATTGTAATGTCCCCCACCTCTTGATGAAGAGGCTTGGAAAGACTTAGTGGTCTAGTCATCCCCACTAGACCATAGTCTCATGCAATAGGGGGAAAGGTCAGCTAACTCGATATTATATTTTGAAGTTGACTTGGAAAAAGGTAAAAAAGGGTAAAAAGTAACTCAATGAAGAATTAAAATGCTGGAGGTTGAGTTAGGAGTTGAACCTAGGGGTTAACTAACTCAACAGAGAAATAGAATGGAAGTATAAAGGAAAGGCTAGGGTTCACCTCTCACTCATCTTGGATATTATTGCATTTGGTTGTTGAGCTCTTGAGCACACAGTTTTGAGGGTTTTGAGATTACAAACCCTAGAGAACAACTCAGTGGTGAAAGATTCCACTCACCTTGTTCCAAGCTTGGTCTTGGGGATGAAATACTCCACCCACACCATTCTATAGTCTTTACAGGTTCCATCATTGATCTAGGAGGGCAGCAGGGCTGTACCCTTGAGGGTTTTCCAGAAGGGGCGCATCATTTCATAAAGAAGAGTTTGATCTAGTCTTGTGACAGGGTCTAGTGACATTCTAGCATTTGGGTATTTCTTGCAGGGCCTTGTTCATCAGTTTGGGAGCATTTTTGGAGAGTTACTTCGGCCAGATTATTATCTACATCTTTGGGATGGTTTTGAGAGAAGGAGGGCATAACTGTGATTCATATATTGTCAGGTTGAGGGGATTACATCTCAGATCTTACCCTAAGACTTCTCCCAGGGGATTGTGGTAGCCCGATCTACCTTTTTAGAGATTTTCAGGGGATTTGGAGGCTTCTTTCATCATGGACGAATTATTGGGCACTTCAAGGCTTCAGGAGGGTGTAGTATTGATTATGGTTTCAACAGTTTGGAGGGGTAATACTTGGTATCTGGACTTCATAGTTTGGGGAGGGGTTCTACTTGCCCCAATCTATCTTTCGGTGGAGTTTGGCATCATTTGGATATCTTCTTCAGCAGGGTCAAATTCTTGGTCGTCTTATTTATTCAGCAGGACATGCCAACAACCAGGGGGTTGGAAGTGACCCTGGTTCTTATTGTATCTGGTCCTCATTATATATTTAGCCTTTGGAGGCTTATTTTGTATTGTCGGGAGCATTTTGTAGCAACTCATATATTCATTCTTGGAGCCATCTGATGTTATTCCAGATCTACATCCATTTTCTATCAGGTTCTTGCTTTTCATAATAATAAAGGTCAGATCTATGATTTTGGGTTCCATATCTTGTGTAATGGTTAGCTCTTGTGTTTGCATTCAATTTATCTTTAGATCTGTGCTTAATAACTAAATATAACCCTAAGGTCGAAACTTGAGAGGCCAACCTGCAAACAGACACAAACAAACAAGTAATCAATGGTCAATTAGTGTTCCAAGCAAAAAAAAATGGCTTGGGAACATTACATTCTTACAATATATCTATGATTAATATTTCTTGTCTCAGTAGGAAAGATGGGCACAAAACAAAATTGTAGGGGATATTATTAAAACAATGATTTGTTTTCTATCATGCTTGAATGGTATTAAATTTTTTTTTTCTTAAATGTTGAGTGCTTAATAATAGATAGATATGTTGTTATATTCATTCACACTATTTTCATTCACATGACACGTTTTTTTTAAGTAAGGTTTTATTAAAAACTAGAGTTAAATAGACGAGGAACTATATAATTAAAGGGAGAAAATCAAATATCATGATGTAGGTTGTAGAGATACATAGGTTATGTTAAAGATGAGTGTTTATAATAATGAGTAGTTTGTTTGTTACATCATTTATTTGACACATTTTGTTTTATTAAGTTATATTTGTTTTCTCAAGGCAACAAAGCAACCAAAACCAAAGTTAGTACAATTTTTTTATTCATTTACGTGACAAGTTTTGCCAAAGTTATATGCTTTACATTCATTTAAGTGAGAGGTTTTGTTTTATGTTATATTACATTTTTCCATATAACCAACCAACTAAGCCGATGAGCTAAATAGATTTGGTTAAAAACAAGATTTTATTATAGAAATGATATATTTTGATCCAAAATGGATCCTGGAAGGCCTAAAAATAAAATTTCTCGGAATCATATGAAACTAGTGCCATTGCATCCACCTCATCGCACTGATTCCAGCCATATATTTGTTTTTCGCAAATGGAAGCCATATGAGAAAGTTATCGCGTTCTGATCGATTTCTCAAATAGGCCAAAAAGTCAATTGGTCAAAGTCAACAAGCCATACTACTGACGTCAGCATGATGTCATTATGACATCATCATGATGATGTGGCATCACCAGGAGGTGACACGTGTCACTTAAAATCGACTTTTTCAAGCTGAGTTGGCACCTATACGGATTTGAAATGTGGAATTGTACGGATGACACGTGTCAGTCTGTACATGACATGGCCCAATGGTAGGTTGACACATGGAAGTACAGATGAAAATTGGGTTGTACGGATGTTGACGTGGTAGGGTGACTGTACAATACATATGATGATGTGGCATGACACATGGTTGTACGACAGGTGTCTGGGCTGTATGGAAGCTGACGTGGCAGGTGACTAGGTTGTACGACGATGATGTGGCATGCTCACTATACGATGACTGTGATGGTGATTGTGTGGTACGGTCCAATCACAGGGTGACACATGGCCCAATCAAAGGACACCACATGACATAATGCATTTTCCAATGTCGACTAGTCCAAAAATTTGTTATAACCTCCAGGGGATTCGAACCCCTGACCTCCATGGGCGCTAACGACTTCGTGGAAGGGGGCGAACTGATCGGGCTAGGTTGGTGCTTGTTAAACCACATGGCACATATTCCTTTTATGTTTACGGTGGTTGTTTGTTTGCGACAGGCCCCGGTTGACGAGGGCCATCCATGACCGACTAGGGGCTATGAATTCAAGCTTAACCATATGGAGTGTGTGGGAGGTAAAGTTGTGGACACATGGCCATAGCCATGAGACTAGGAGCCAAAATCGGAGGGGCCAGCGCGCCATCCCAACCCTCAGCCACATGGCAGAGCGCATGCAACTAGGGGCTAGGAGAAAAGGGGTTGCACCCTATATTTGTCCATTTTTTGGTTTTAAACATTATTATATAATTTTTTTTATGCTGATTTTAGTGGATTTTTCCCATTATTGGGAGATCTGGAGCCCTATTTGAGGCTAGATCTTGGGAGGAAGTTAGGAGGTTGATGCCCACTTCAAATATATATAAAAAAAAGGTTCTTGGAAACATTGGAGAGGTTCAGAACAAGAGAAATGCTGAGGAATTTGATAGTCAAAGCCATTTTTATGCAGGGAAGCCATTGAGGAGGGAAACTTTGCGGGTCAATTTTGGGAGCTACACTCAACTGTTTTTAGTGCCATCAGTTGTGATTGGTTCTTGAGGTTGAGAAGAACACATCCATACTAGTTTTTAATCCATTTGACACTTTTCTAATGTACTTTTTAAGAATTTAATAGAATAAGAAAACCTTACTCACTGAGACAAAGGCCTGAAGATGTAGGCAATCTTGTTGAACTCTGTTAACTACTTTGTTGTTATGGTTTGTTGATTCTTTGTGCTTACTTTCAAATATTCATTTCTTATTATGGATTCTATGATATATCATTAATTTCTTCTTCTTTCATCAATTCCTAATTGGTTAATAAAATCACTCTTTAAAACTTACCCAGTCTTTAAAATATCTTTTTTGATCAAGTGGTATCAGAGTAGGTTGACAGTTGGTTTTTGAGTTTGCATGATTACCAAAGAAAATATTAATCATGGTGAAGGAAAACTTTTAGAAGGGGATCTAGAGATTGGATTGAGAAAGAGGACTTCTGAAAGTGAGGAGATGGCATCGAAAGAAGGCATGTCTCAGAATGAGATCGAGTTGCAAAATACTTTATTCGCCATGTCTAAGATGGTAAAGGTATTATATGAGGATTACTTGGAATGGAAGAGGCCTTTCCAAGGGGAATATTCTAAACAATACAAAAGTGAATAAGGAGAGGATCCTCCTAAACCTCCTCCTCCACCTCCTTCTTCTCCATCAACTTCTTCTTCTTCAAGTATAAGTTCAAAATCCACCGCAAGAAAACATTCCCATAAACATAAACATGATATGCCTTTACTTAAGCTTAATGTGAAGTTTGAATTACCCATGTATGATGGTGAAGTCAATGCTGAG
>JZKD02S1622641.1:0-10765 GCA_000966675.3 Picea glauca | reverse complement strand
CGTTGGTTAACCCAAATGGCATCACTAAGAACTCATAGTGGTCATAGTGACATCTGAAAGCAATTTTTGGGATGTGCTCTTCCCTCATTTTGATTTGATGGTAACTAGAGTGCAAGTCAATATTGGTGCAGTAAACATCCCCATGGAGATTTTCAAATAGCTCATTAATCCTTGGAATGGGATACCGGTTTTTTATTGTCTTCTTGTTTAATGCCCTGAATTCAATGCACATGCACATTGTTCCATCCTTATTCTTGACCAGTACCAATGAAGAGGAAAAAGGGCTGGAACTTGGTCTAATGTGACCCATATCTAAGAGTTCTTTGATTGATCCCGATTTATGTAGGAACACAATGAAATACATAAATACACATAAACGCAGAGATGCAGCAGAAATAAGACTTCATTTCATTAATAACAAATGACTGAAAAATGCTTACAGACAGAATGGAAATAAACTAGCTAGGGCGCTGGTAGCTTATCTCTGAGAAGAGATGTGGCGGCTACTGGCCTCTGAACTTCCTGTTACAATGAGGCTCGGAGGCCTATATATTACTGAGAAACCATGGAAAACCCTAAACATCCAAAAACCTAACCCTAGGAGATGAAATGCCAGAATATGGGCCCCGTTGGGGTAAATTGGTACATCAATTTCCCGGGGTCGTAATTTTGGCATACTATCTCCGTTTGATGCACATGATACATCATTAGAAAGATCTATCAGAGGACTACATTGATCATTGCGAATATCGAGTCTGGAACGAACTCATTTTTGCTGGAGCATTCATGCCCAAAAAATGTCGTTTAGGGCCTCAAAACAACTCTGGAAGTTCAGGACCCGAAGAACTGCTAAAAATAGTAAATTGTGCTACAATTAAGGAAACTAGAAAACTGAAAGAAACAATGGTGTGGGTCCAAGTGTAATAGGCGGGTGGCCACCAATATCCACCTGGATCAGTCCTCCCCCCTTAGGAAGCAATGGTCCCCATTGCATTGAGTTCCTCCATGAGATGAGGAAACTTCTATTGAACTTGGTCCCTGGTGAGCCACTTGCCCTAGTGAAGGAGTTGGCCTTCTTTGACAACTAGATATAGTTGGATCCTCTATTGGTGGGTGTTCTTGATCTGTGTGTCCATAATTCGATCAGTTGTGGCTTGTCCCATGAAATCTGAGTTTAACTCTGTTGGTGTGAGTTGTTCTGCCATATCGGATGTGTCTGGTAGAGGTGGAATGTAGGGTCGAAGGCAGTCCACATTGAACACTGGGTGCAGACCAAGGAATGGTGGAATACCAAGCTCAAAGGCACTATCCCATACAGCCTAGGTGATGGTGTATGGCCCATATCAGAGTGGGTGAATCTTGCGGTAGGGTCCAGCAAGGCGCTCCTTTTGCAAATGTAGCCACACTTTGTCGCCCACCTAGAAGTTGTGTGGCACCCGATGTTGATCATGTCGTTGCTTGTACTTAGCATTGGCTCTATCCAAGATGTCATGAACTTGTTGGTGGATGTGTTGAATGCGCTCAATGAAGTTGTTTGCCTTGTTAGCCTCAGACTGGACATGGGTTGAATCTGCCCGAGTAGCTGCAAATGGCATGGCTATGTCAATGTGACATAGTGGCTGGAATCCCAAGCCCACTTGAAAGGGGTTGTGGCTGGTTGAGCTATGGAGAGCCCGGTTGTAGCTATGTTGTACATAGGGGAGGCTCTCATCCCATGTGCGTGGATTCTTTGAGTTGTACATGCGCAAAATGTGTACAATCATCCAGTTGATGACCTATGTCTGGCCATCAGTTTGCGGATGGAAAGATGTGGACTTGGTGAGCTTGGTGTCCAGCATCGACCAAAGGCTGGACCAAAATTTATTGAGGAACCTACTGTCCCGATCTAAGATGATAGACTATGGGATCCAAAAGTGTACCCACACTCATTCAAAGAAGAGTTTAGCAGTGGCTTCTGCTGTGATATTCTTCTTGCAGGCCATCATAATGGACATCTTCGATAATCGGTCGACAACCACAAAAACATAGTCATTGCCATGCTTAGTAGAAGGAAGGCCCAACATGTAATCCATAGAGATGGATTCCCAAGGTTGAATGGGGGTAGGAAGTGGAGTATAGAGGCCTTGCTTCTTGATGGTCGATTTGGCAATGGTGTAAGCAGTGCAGGACTTGATGTACTTCCCGACATCCTGTCGAAGGTTCAGCCAATAGAAATACTTTTGCAGTACTTCCATGGTTTTCTCGACCCCGAAATGCCCAGCGACCTGATTGTAGTGCGCCTCCAAAATCATCTTGGCACACTCGCTTGAAGGAACACAAAGGTGTCCCAGGTGACAAAGCAGGGAATCCTAGAGGTGAAAATTGGGAACTTGCTTACCCTCCAAGAGTGTATTGTATGTGTGGCCAAATTCTGGATCACTTGTGTAGAGAAGCGGCCAATTGGAAGTCTCGTGCCCATAAGAGTTGAGCATAGTGGTTAGTGCCACAATGGGTGGTCGACTGAGGCAGTCTGCAACATTATTGGTGTTGCCTTTCTTATACTTAATGTTCAAATGAAACTGTTGCAAGTATGTGGACCACTTCTGATGGCGATCATTATGCAACTTCCCTTGTGTCTATATGAATTGCAGGGGTCGGTGGTATGTGTGGATGATCGTTTCCTTTCCCAAAATGTAATGCTTCCATTGCTGACAAGCCTGCACAATGGAATACATTTCTTTGTCATAAGTGGGATACTTTCGGACTGTTCCAGAAAGTGTCTCACTGTGATATGCCACTGGATGCCCATGTTGAGTAAGAACTGCCTGAATGGCATAGTCAGAGGCATCTGTCTCGATCTCAAATGGTTGTTGCAAGTCTGGTAATGTGAGCACTAGTGCAGAGCATAGGTGATGCTTCAACTCCCCAAACGCGTTCTGTTGAGATTCAGACCAAAAGAATTTTTCTTTAGCTCCTCCCTTGGTGACTTGACTCAAGGGCCAAGTGATATGAGAGAATCCCAACACAAACCTACGGTATAAATTGGCAAGACCTAAAAAGTTGCGGAGCTCTGTTAGGGTGGTTAGGGATGGCCAATCCCGAATGACTTGGATCTTTGTTGGATCCACATACACCCCCCGCTCATCAATAATGTATCCCAGATACTGAACCTGGGTCATGCCAAAAGTGAATTTCTCCAAATTGGCACACAACTTGTGTTGTCGCAGTGTTTGGAGGACCTGTCAGATGTGGTGGAGGTGCTCTTCCCAAGTCTGGTTGAAGATCAGAATGTCATCCAAGTGCACCACTACAAATGAGTTGATGAATGGCCATAGGATGTCGTCCATTAGCCTCATGAAGGTTGCAGGGGAATTCGTCAACCTGAATGGCATGACCAATCATTCGAAAAGGCCCTCCTTGGATTTGAAGGCAGTCTTCCACACATCAAAGGGTTCGATTGGTACCTGGTGATACCCCGACTTCAAGTCGATCTTTCTAAAATATTTCTCCCCCTTGATTTGGTCTAGAAGGTCATCAATCCATGAGATCGGGTACCTATTTCAAACAATGATCTTGTTCAATGCCCGATAGTCAATAAAAAGTCTCCAAGTCCCATCCTTCTTCTACACCAACACGATCAGGCTCCCACAGGGTGATGAACTCAGCCGGATGTGACCTTTCTGCAAAAACTCCTGAATCTGCCTCTTGATTTCGTCATTCTCCAAAACATAGCGTCAATAGATGGGTCCATTGGGCAGCGACGCACCTAGGGTCAGATCGATGGGGTGCTTGACCTAGCAATGTAGAGGAACCCTTGCAGGGGAGGTGAAGATGTCCTCGTACTCCTCCACGACCCTATCCATCTATTGTTTTCATGCAGTGGGGCCCTTTCTGGAGGTCATGGCCAAAGTCTTCCTCTTTCCCTCAGGGCGGATCATCAGGAAAACAAATTTCCTGGTTTTGGAAATGAGCTTACTGCATTGTTTTGCAGTAACCAAAAATATGGTGGTAGGCGGTGCTATCTCCGATATCCTGTACAGCTTATTTCCCAAGGTGACAATAACAACACGAGGCCTAGAATAATACACAACATGTCACTTCCACAAGTACGGTTGGCCTAATAATACATCAGAAACATCAAGAGGAGCAATGTCACATAATACCTCATCCGTGAAGAGCTTGATTCTGTAGGGAAGGTGACATTGTGGGTTGACGTGGAGGTCCCATCCTTGGTGCAACCACCCAATGGTGTATGGTTGTGGGTGTGTTGTGGTCGGAAAGCCCATCCACTTCACAACCTCTACCGAGATGAGGTTCTTCTGGCTCCCGCTGTCGACAATGAACTGCAACGGGGAACCCTTTACCCACATCTTGGAATGGAATAGATGCTCTGCCTCCTCTGGATCTTCTGGTTCCTCCTTCTGGATCTTCGTGGTGGCAATGGTGGCGTTGGGCTCCGCATTGATAATTTTCTTCCCCCTATCATTCCCCTTGTCGGGTTCTGATTCAGAGTCAGAGCATGCATCTGATTCAGAAGCCTTCAACTCAGCTACCAGTGACTTCTTGGCCTAACACTCACTTGTGTTGTGAGTGGAGTTCTTATGGAACTCAGACCACTTCCCCGTGTCCTTTTTTGGCTTCGTGGTGTTGTTCTTTTCTTGTGGCTTTGGTGGGTTATCCTGGGTCGCTCCGCCTTGGCTTGGTCCTTTGTTCTGTGGTTTGGTGGTACCTTTCCCTTGCTTTTGATTCGCAAACCCAAAGTCTCGCTTTTTCTATTTGAACTTCTACTCAATCTTGGCATCATATCAGTACGCCACACCAGGCGAGGAGATGTCGAGGAACTCCATTTCCTATTGAATGTATCTGTGCAGAAAACTGCGGTACTTTAACACCAAATTTTTCTCTAAATCTTTGATACCCAACTTTGTGTGTAGGGTATCAAACAGATTCGTCATCTCATGCACATCTTGGTCCCTTTGTTACCACAACATAGTCCATTGCATGTATTTGTCCTCATAGCTCCCCACGGGATAATATTGTTCCTAGATGGCGTCTCAGAAATAATTCCAAGTGTGTGTGGCCGAGAACAGAGAGGGTTTCCCCTCTCCTTGTTTCTCCAAGTAGGTTTCCCACTAGTTCTTGACATGGGGGGCAGCTTTGAGGAGTGCGAAAATAATCCTTTCTTGGTCGGAAAATTCATGAACCGAGAATTATCCTTCTAACATATTCAACCATCTATCTACAATGTCTGCATCTATTTGGCCCTCAAATATGGGAATGTCAAATTTTACTTGTACCTTAAAAGGAGTGGCGCCTCCAGAGTGGTTGTCGGATGTCGATGCGCCGCTAGTGGGAATCCATTGAAGAATCTGGGCAAAGTTGTCCATCATCGCATTCCTTTGTTTCTTGACGGCTCGAGCAACATTTTGATAGGATCTCCTGCTCCCTCATATTTATTTTCTTTCCCCATGGGTGGTCGTCGGGGTTTGCGAGACTGATCTTGCAAAGGTTCAACCAGATCGAGCCCCAACTCCATATACCCCGACCTCGTTGGAGACATGCAAAGAAAGATTGAGAATGAGAAGACCGCAATAATACCACTGATCCTGATTTATTTAGGAACACAATGAAATACATAAATACACATAAACACAGAGATGCAATGGAAATAAGACTTCATTTCATTAATAACAAATGACTGAAAAATACTTACAGACAAAATGGAAATAAACTACCTAGGGCGTTGGTAGCTTATCTTTGAGAAGAGATGTGGCGGCTACTGGCCTCTAAAATTCCTGTTACAATGAGGCTCGAAGGCCTATATATTACTGAGAAACAATGGAAAACCCTAAACATCCAAAAACCTAACCCTAGGAGATGAAACGCCAGAATATGGGCCCCGTTGGGGTAAATTGGTACATCAATTTCCCGGGGTCGTAACTTTGGCATACAATCTTCATTTGACGCACATGATACATCATTAGAAAGATCTATCCAAGGAATACATTGCTGACAGCGAATATCAAGTCTAGAACAAACTCATTTTCGCTGGAGCATTCATGCCCAAAAAACGTCGTTTAGGGCCTCAAAACGGCTCCGGAAGTTCAGGACCCGAAGAACTGCTAAAAAAAGTAAATTGTGCTACAATTAAGGAAACTGGAAAACTTAAAGAAACAATGGTGTGGGTCCAAGTGGAATAGGTGGGTGGCCACCAATATGCACCTGGATCATTGATTGCCTTCTCTATTTCGTCCTTGTACTTATTTGGGTGTCTGTAAGGCATAGTGATGATTGGCTTTGCCCCTTCCTCCAACTCAATGATATGCTCAAATCCCCTATCTGGTGACACACTTGGTGAGATAGGTCCAAACACCTTACTGTGTTTTTCAATGATCCTCTAGATCTCTGGTGCAAAGTGAATCTTCCCCTTCTTGTCCACACGTGTCGAAATCTTGCACTCAACAACATACACGATCTCTTCTCTCCTAAAAATTCCCTCCATTCGCTTCGTTGTGACTACCTTGGTTGTGTTACATGTTATGCCTCTGAGGAATACCTTTCTTCCACTCTCCTCTATAAAATACATTTCCATGGTCTTTTAGTTGGTGGTGATAGGCCCCAACGTACTGAGTCATTGTACTCCCGGGATTATATTTGTGTCGGGGAGATCCATCACATAAACATCCTGGACCAATTCATGCCTACCTAGTGTAATCTTCATCCCTGGAATGCACCTTTCATATGGCATGGTGCGTCCTCCTGCTACCTCCACCTTGAATCCTTCAAACTCAATTGTGGATATATGCCTCCTCTGTAGCAATGTTGCGTCAATAAAGTTGTGAGATGCACTCCCATCAATGAGTATTGACACCCTTTTCCCCTGCAACACTCCTCTCATCCTGAAGGTGTTGTACTTGGGTACCCCACTAATGGATTCCAATGTATCTACCTCCTCTTCTACACTTTCGTGACCTATGTCCTCCTCCTCTGTAGGTTCGGTGATGTTTGCCTCCATGTTCTAGATGTGGCTGAAATCATCATCCTCTTCATTATCTGATGTCACCTCTATGTAATGAACTTGGCCATGGCCCGTATGCTTGTGGGATGGGTTCCATGGCTCTTTGCATGTGTAGCATAGTTTTTTCTTTCTCAGTTCCCTTCTAGTATTCTCATCCATCCTACCTCTTTTCCCCTATCAAACCCCCTTGGGTCTCTTCCTCCTGGGTTCATTGCAAGTATTTGGTCTCTACCTCTAGTGTTAAGAGATGGTATAAGCCCAAATTTTGTTTTTGCAGTTGGCCCTAGATCTCTCGTCCTCCAAATAACATCTTGCAGGTTGGTCGACTTAAAATCCTTAACCCAACCCTTCAAGGGTTCCATCAAACCCTCAGTGAAGAGCATCATGATTCTAGATTGTAACATGTCTTGCACCATGAATGCTAGCCTCTGGAACTCTTCAATGTACACCTCTGGTGCTTCTATCTACCTGAGTTGTGTGAGTTCCCTGAAATGTAGCTCAAGATCCCCCTTTTCAAACCTGTCAATGATCCTCTAAGTAAACTCTGTGTATGCCACTATCTGATTGTGGACCGGTGTGTTCATTCCATGATACCACCAATCATGAGCTTTTCCATCCAAATACATGGTGGCAAACTTGATGGCCTCCATCTCCCTCATAGGATTAAGTTGCAAGTAAGTGTCTAGTTTATGTACCCACGCATGTTCAGTCATTTTAGTTGATCCATCAAAGTAGGGAATCTCCATCTTCCCAACCCTGTGCTTAAACTCATAGTTTCTCCTATGGTACGACATGGGCTTGTTTCTGAATTTGATTCCATAGTACTGATCTAGGGTGATCTGCCTCTGAACTGTCATATTCAATGAGTTGTACTCCCTGGAATATTTCTCAAACAACTCATCAAAATAATCTATGTGGTTAATTTGTGTGGGATCATCTGTGAATGTGGGTAAGTATGGTCTAGGAGTAGCCCTGCCACCTGTATGTCCTTGTGGTTCTCCCCCTCCATGGATTTCCTATGGCTCATTGTCATCACCTGACCCTCCATATAGGCTTCTGTCTCACATGTTTGTTTCTTCCTTCGGACCATATAAATTCCATTGAATTTTTGTATGCACTAATCCTCACAGGCTGGGAGGATCAGAGCTCTGATACCAGTGTAATTGTTCCCAAGCCATTTTTTTCTTGGAACACTAACTGACCACTGATTTACTTGTTTGTTCGTGTCTATTTGTAGGTTGGCCTCTCAAGTTTCGGCCTTAAGGTTATATTTAGTTATTAAGCATCGATATTAAGATAAACTAAATGCAAACACAAGATCTAACCAATACATAAGATATGGAACCCAAAAGCATAGATCTAACCTTTATTATTATGAAAAGAAAGAACCTGATACAAAATGGATAGAGATCTGGAATAACATCAGATGGCTCTAAGAATGAACATATGAGCTGCTACAAAATTCTCCCGCCTATACAAAATACGCCTCCAAAGGATGAATAAATAATGAGGACCAAATACCATAAGAACCAAGGTCACGTCCAACCCCCCGGCTGTTGGCACGTCCTGCTGAATAGATGAGAAGACCAAGATTTCAACCCAGCTGAAGGATATCTCCAAATGATGCCAAAATCCATCGAAATATAGATCAGGGCAAGTAGAACCCCTCCTTGAAGTCTAAAGTCCAGATGCTAAGTATTACCCCTCCAAATTTTTGAAACCCTAATCAAGATTGTGCCCTCCTGAAGCCTTGAAGTGCCCAATAATTTGGCCCTGATGAAGAAGCCTCCAAATCCCCTGAAACTCTCTAGAAAGGTAGATCGGGTTGTCACAAGCCCCTGGGAGAAGTATTAGGGTCAGATATTATGTTTAACCCCCTCAACCTGACAAGATCTAAATCACAGTTTCACCCTCCATCTCTCAAAACCGTCCCAAAGCTATAGATAATAATATGGCCGAAGTAAATCTCCAAAAATGCTCCCAAACTGATGAACAAGGCCCTGCAAGCAATACCCAAATGTTATAATGTCACTAGACCCTATCACAAGGCTGGATCAAACTCTTCTTCATGAAATGATGCACCCCTGTTGGAAAACCCTCAAGGGTACAACCCTGCTTCCCTCCTCGATCGATGATGGAACCTGTAAAGACTATAGAATGGTGTGGGTGGAGTATTTCATCCCTGAGAACAAGCTTGGAACAAGGTGAGTGGAATATTTTACCACTGAGTTGTTCTCTAGGGTTTGTAATCTCAAAACCCTCAAAATTGTGTGCTCAAGAGCTCAACAACCAAATGCAATAATATCCAAGATGAGTGAGAGGTGCACCCTAGCCTTTCCTTTATACTTCCATTCTATTTCTATGTTGAGTTAGTTAACCCCTAGGTTCAACTCCTAACTCAACCTCCAACCTTCTAATTCTCCATTGAGTTACTTTTTACCCTTTTTTACCTTTTTCCAAGTCAACTTCAAAATATAACATTGAGTTAGTTGACCTTTCCCCCTGTTGCATGAGACTATGGTCTAGTGGGAATGACTAGACCACCAAGTCTTTCCAAACCTCTTCATCAAGAGGTGGGGGACATTACAAAGAAACATATTATAAATATCTTTAAGATTACCAAATCATGCTTTGTTCCCTATATTTCCTACTTGGCAAGAAAGATTATTCATGGATATATTGTAAGAAACCTATGATAAATCTACTGAAGATTACCAATAAGTTGTTCCCTTACCTTAAAGTTTGATAATGTGCATAGGCTTTTCTTGAAAAAGAATACATAAGATTATTGAAAACTTATTAATTCAGGCATGTTAAATAGCAACATTTATGTATTGACATTATAGTAAGTAATGCAGACTTACAAAACTCACATTTCTTAAGTAACATATAAGAAGGTATCTCAAACATCAAAAAAAATATTACAAACGTAGCATGACCAATAACTAAGTGCCCATAGAAACCTAATTTACATGATATTTTTATCATAATTGAAATAGAAAAGTTTATATTACAATAAAAACACAATATCTATTTCTATAAAAAAAACAACTATAAAATCCTATACTTATTTTCACATTTGTCCCTATTTGCTTTTACCCTATCAAAATTATTGAGCTACCATTAATGTAAATTTGTGGATACCAGAGTGTAATATTAGGGCACCATCAAATTTAAATCAACCAAATACATAATCTAGATTCAAAATTGAACTATAAAAATTGAAACTAAGACGATGAAAATATTGAAACCTCATACATATAAATTAGTCTAAAAAACAACAACTTCACACTTACTGTGTAATATTAGGGCACCATCAAATTTAAATCAACCAAATACATAATCTAGATTCAAGATTAAACTATAAAAATTGAAACTAAGACGATGAAAATATTGAAACCTCGTACATATAAATTAGTCTAAAAAACAACAACTTCGCACTTACTAATGGTGAAAATTTATCCCTTTTCATTTGCAAATAAGCTAATATGATTCATATTACAAATTTATGTAGTATATTTGAAAATTGAATATGATTTCAAATTTATGTTGTCCCCTTGAAAATAGGTGAATATAATTTCTTATACCATATATGTTGTGGTTATTTATAGAAAAATAATAATAGGGTTTTGAGATAAGGAAAAATATGATATATTTAAATAATAAAAATTATTCACCCACCTTAAAATATTATCCTAAAAATTCACCATTTAAGTATATTTTATTCATAAAAATAATGACAACATATACTCATAAAAATAATGACAT
>JZKD02S1622630.1:118236-131781 GCA_000966675.3 Picea glauca | reverse complement strand
ATTATGGTCCACAATTATCCATGGGACCCTGGTATATGGTTGTACATTAAGCGTTGAGGACAACGCTTTCATAAAGGGGATGGAATGTAAGGTAGCTAGAGAGGTAGTGGGGGGGAGAGTTAGTGGGGGGGCCCAGAGGGCCCATAGTGATAATAGTGAATGTCATTCAATGTAAGGTGGAATAGGTCCACTATATTATTAAATAAGGCCCACTATGGTAGTTAGATATAATAAATGGGTAAATAGATATAATAAATGTAAGATGAATTCTTAGAATGTTCTACTTCTAGAAGATTCCTCCTCTAGAATTTTCTTAGGTGATGGTAGCACTATATAAAGGGGTTCAAGCAATGTAATGAGACATGAAGAGAAGTATTGTATTTGGAGCTAAAGCTCAATAGGAGGTTTCCCCCTCGAAGAGGCAAGTGAACAGGAGATGATCCCTTCCATAATAGGATTCATTGTATGGTGTTGCCCTACCTCAAGGGTTTGATATAATAAAGTTGTGTTTTTCTATATTGTTCTTCTATATCTGTTGTGGTGTTTTTTTATTCAGTATTCAGGTTATTAACAGTCAGGTAAAGATATGTTGCATGAGGTTGCAATAAAAATTAACAATGGTTTTGCGTAATAAGATACAATGATGAAAACATTGAACAATTTGAACAGCTTCCAAGGCCAGTTTTTCCAAATGTAGGTATTTGGTCTCAGTAATCATGAGACATTGAATCAAATAATATATCAGATGTTCGTCATGTGAATCATACTCTTGGACTAATACCATAGTGATGGTAGAGTCCGAAGCAACTAAGTAGAGGAAGTGATCTCAGCTATAGTCAGGGAGAAACAATAATGGTGTACGGGTTAAGGAAAGTTTCAAAGATTCAAAGACTTTGTTTACGGTATTGTCCCATACAAAATCATAAACTTTCTTGAGTATCCAAGTGAATCCTTTCGTCAGTTTAGCATAATTGGGGATGAAACAACGTAAAAAAATTTCCTTCCTTTACAAACTTTGGAGCTAGCGTAGCGTGGAAGGCAGAGGTAGATTAAGGATGGCCTCAACCTTCAAGGGGTCTACTTGTATCTTGTGTATCAACATAATAAAACCAATAAGTCGGCTAGAATCCACACAAAAAACACATCTTTGTGGGTTTAAGAGGATATGATAATAATGACAACGTACAAAAATGGCCCTTAAATGTGTTGGGTGATCTTGGAGATACATGGAATGCATCGGTAGATCGTCAAGATAGGGTTGCACAATGTGCTTAATATCATGGAAAGCATAAGACATAGCGCGTTGAAAAGTCACGCCAACTGTCTTGAGACCAAAGGGTAATTTTCGGTAGGCGAAGGTTCCCCAAGGGAAAATAAAAGCGGTCTTGTGTTGGTCCGTGGGTAAAATATTAATCTGATTATAGTCGGAGAAACTATCCATTAAAGAGAAGATTTCGTTGCTGGCACAATCATCAAAGATTTGGTCAACGAAAGGGGCTGAGTAATTGTCCTTAGGACAAGCCTTATTGATGTCCCTATAATCTACACAAACGCAGATGGTACCTTGTTTCTTATTCACTATAACTAGATTGGATACCCAATCAGTCAAAGCCAAGAGATAGACAAAGCCAGATTTAATAAGTTTTTCAACTTCAAGCTTGATAGAAACAAATTTGCATGGGTGTAATGAGAGAAGTCTTTTCCAAATGGGTTTAACGTCCGAGTATGTCTTAATATCATGCACAATGATATCAAGATCGATACTTGACATTTCCTCATAACTCTAGGCGAAAACGTCACAAAATTCTTGGAAAAGGGATTTATAAGTGTGGACCTCATCAATAGAACATGAGGCTCCGATATGAACATTATCCACGACTCCAGGTTTAATGGATATGTCAAGAGGGATGGTAGGTGAAATGTTTCTCAAGTTACCTTCGTACAAAACATCATGTGTTGACTCAGGAACTGAAGAAATAACAACAACAGTCGACGGAGTCAAAATCCATTGGTAACTCTCTATGGTGTAATGCTCTAGGAAGAGAATGAAGAGATGATGCCCATCATCCTAGGGAGTGTCTTCCATAGACATGACTGACATGATCATCTCATCCATAAGAAAAATCACATGAAACAGATAAGGAGACGAATAAAAGAGAGAAGGAGAGGAGGGGGTTTCCGATTGAATAGATTGATATGCAGATTCGACCAGACTTAAAGGCATATTGTTGTTGTAACGAAGGTAATCACTAGGGCTAGGTACTACCCATGGGTCATATAATTCAGGGGTTTCATGAACAATGGTGGATATCATGTTAATAGAGACAACAAAAGGAGAGGGAATATCGGGTGGTGGGATTGAAAATGTACCCATCAAAGTTGAATCTTTCAAAAGACCCACTCCAACATTCTCGTAACCAACAGGTGTCTTTGAAATAAAGGGAACATTTCTAGTACGGGAATCAGAATTAAATAAGACCAGTTGGTCTACAGTAAAAGGTTATAATCAAGAGGTGCATCCAAGACCTCAACCTCGACATTGACCAATTTACCTTCCAACGTAATAGACAATGAAAGAATAACATCGTAAGGTTTAAAACATGTACCATTGAAGGCCTTAAGTGTATTGTGTGATTTAGTGAGGGTAGGAAAGCCAATATATTTCCAACAAGTGATGAACATAATGCAAGTTGAGGCTCCTTCATCAATAACAGTTCTACAGATATTCTTGTTTTCAACAACAACTTGGATCTGAAATGCTAACTGAGGAGGAAGCCTTGGAATGTGATCTTCCAAGTCAAAGATTATTAAGTTAGTATCAGTCGGATCAATTCCACCGATATCATTTAATAGTGCCTTCTGTTGAGTAGGACAACTTTGAAGGACTTCAAGAGATGACATCACAGAAGGTGCTTGCGTAAGGTCTTCTACAATACTGTAGTTTTGGGCAACACATGCATGAGGATTGAATGAAGACTTTCAAACAACGCCCTTGGGAGGAGGGAAACAAACTGTATCGAGACCCAATATTTCGAGATGAAGAGGACCATTTGGATCTGAATTTGGAGGAGAAGGTTGAACCAACGAAGGCGATATATCATCAAATTTCTCTTTTGATGGAGAGTAATCTTTGGATCGAGTTGTGATTACAACTTCGTTCTTTCTAGAATAACCAGTACACTTAAGGACATAAGATGAGGTAGAAGGAGAAACTTTGGTAAACCAATGAGTATATGTCCAATGAGTGATTTGGTAAACCAATCGGCCAATAGTTGATCAGGAAGGGAAACTTTGATTAAACGTCTTCTCCTCCTCCACTCATGGATGTGATCAGAAATATGAGTGGACGAGGATTGCTTGAAAGAACTCAAAATTTTGGTTCCTATCTCATATCAAATTGGAAACTGGTAATGTCTCAAATAGGCCATGGCTACGGTGTTAAATTCCTTGGAGAAACCTCGCGGTAACGCGATGTACCATTTTGTTTCCGAACCAGTGAAATTTTGTTGGAAAAGTCATAATTTGATGGAGTCATCCATCAAGGTGTTGGATCAACACCACAGATGAAAAGTCATAACATGATTATTCAGATATTCTCCCACTCGACTGTCAAATTTAGGGATGTCGGATGATAACTTGGTCGGTATGCCGGGCCAATAAGGAGAATGTAAGATAAGATCATTCAAAATCCTAGACAGATCAGGTAAATCCAAAGTGGCTAGAAAAGGAAACTATCGGTTCACTTGAGGAAACTGGTAGTTTTGAGGGGGAAGCCCCGTAGGTATACCAATAGGACCATAAGCAATCTGCAAATAATTAGACAGTACTGAAAGATTCGGTTGTGGAGGATTTTGAGGCATATAGCCCACATGGTTGGGTTGATTAGGGATGTTCCCTTAGAAAGGAACATTAGATTGAAGGTTTTGACCCCAAGTTGGATTCAAAGAACTTGAATACGGTTGATCGAGGTTAGGAGGTACAAAATAGTTAACTTGAGGATGTTTCCCGCCAAATGGTTGTATATTTCCTTGGAAATTAAGATTCCAAGTTTGAGTTTGTAACACAGGTACGTTTTGTCCATAAACTAGGTTATGGACTCCAACCCATAAACTAGGTTATGGACTCCAACCTGAGGTTTCCCCGCAAGTTGAGGTTGTGCCCCAATCTGATATTGTCCCCCAAATTAAGGTTTCCCCCCACCTTGAGGTTGACCTCCAATAGGAATTTGGAAACCATAAGTGATAGGAAGACTGGTGCTTCCAACTGGATTGGAGCCACTAGGTCCAGGATGATGAGATCCCCCTAGCAAAGGTGGAGGAGGAACATAAGGTCCTCCAGAGATAATTTGGGCAATTGTAGGAACAAACTGGCTTGCAACGTTATACCTAAGAGGAACAAAAATTCTAGAACCTCCGGATGAAACCTAGGTAGGGATAGCAACGGAAGTATTCAGAGATCTATACCCAGGGGGCAACGATGGATTTGGTCTAGGTGGGAGTGGTGTCCCAATAGGAGCTTGGGTGACAACCACATTCCCGGTTGAAATCATGGTAGCTCATGGGGCCATATAGAATGGGCCATATCTAGAGGAAGGATTGAGTGAGAACCGACCAACAATTGGTCTGAAACGACGGTGACACTATTGGTAGTACCAGTGAAATGGTCTAAAGGTACCGTATAGGTAACAGACATCTCAGGAATTTTTGATGCCATACGTTGATTAGGGATCGCTCCTAGGTTGTCATAAAGATCACGTACTGTCAAAGGGACAAAACTAGGATTAGAAATTATGATAGTGTGAACTGGTGTCCTAAATGATTCACTTTGAAAAATTGGATCTTCTACTCCAGATCCTACGTTAGGTCTGGTAGGTACTTCAATACTATCAACAACAACAATTTCTTCGGATGAGTTCATCCAAATCATACGTGGATTTTGTAGAATACTCAAAGCCAGGTTTGGAGGAAGTCAAAATGCTTCTAAAGAATCCAAAACTATTCAGAATCCCTCCAACGAGTATGTGCTTCCAACTTCAGAAGCTACTTCGCTGTTGACTACTCCCTCAGGAGACCCTTCTGGTGAGTTAGAAAGCATAGGTCGGTAACCTTTCGGATCTTCCATGGGTATTCCTTTCATCCTACATGAATAACGAAGGCCGATGTTAGCTGAACCAAATAAAGAACGAAAAAAATATATGGCCAACTAGAGAAAACAAAAAAACACTCACTAATAAAATCTAGGAATCAAACCAAGCAAACAAACCTTATTATTTTGAAGTCACTAGTTGGTGATGAAATCCAACGTCGCAAAATCAAGACAAGAATGGGTTGGGATAAGAAGGTGGAAAATTTATGTTGACGACCTGCTTAATGGACTTACACCTTGGTGCAAGCTCCCACACATAATTGTGGGTATACACTCCAAGGAGCTCGAGTGAGTTTGGCCAACGTCGATTCTAGGTACCATGAAGACTTTCCCCTCCATAGTCACCTCATGTAAAGACCCTAGAGAGATATGCTACTAAGGTTACCAACTACAACAATGATGCCTAGGGAAACATGCGACAATCTGATCCATGGGCAAAGACAGAGTGTCTAGCCTGAAATCAACTCGAAAGGATTCCACTCATACATGTGGGTATACCTTCAAGTGACCCCCAATAATATGCACAATATCTACACCAAAACCAACAAAGTAGGGTGAGTAACTCTGCTAGTCTTAATTGGACCTCAGGTTTGACCCTTGTGTGAGAAGGGCTTCCCAGGACAAAATGTAGAATTGGATTTGAACTCTCCATATCACAAGATGCTATTGTGTGTTTTGATTCTTTGGAGAGTGTGCCTTACAACCTATTCCAAATCACTATCCTAGCTAATTTTGGTGAAAAAGATCCCTAGAAAATAAAAATTACTAATAAATTTTAAATTTACGCTGTGTTTTAGAGGTTGTTGCTTACTCAAAAAAGGGAGATGGAAGTGAAACTGATGAAGTTTATGATCTTGACCCAATAAAATGAAAAAATATATGAATGTGCAATTTTTCAATTCAATGAACTCTAATTATAGTAGGGAGAAGGTATTTCTTCTGAAGTACAATAGGCTACAAATTGCAATTTCTTAATTTCGAATGAACACAATTCCAAATAATCATGAACTACAAAATTTTCCAATTTCTTCTCTTTACAAATATTTCAAATGTTAAAATTTTCTTATGAGAGATTACTAGAAAGAATAAATGAATTCAATGCTTCCCTTCCAAAACAAAATTAGAGGTGTGATGACGAAAGGAAAAAGTAATCCAAGAAAATAAATACATTCTTAACACAATTCCCAAATCAAATTCGTAATATAGACAAAAACGAAAAAGACAAGAAAACCTTTTGACATAAGCAAGTAAAAAGTGTTTGTCAATCAACAAACAACTTGAAAAATAAAATGAATCCAAAAATTCATGCAAACCAAATACCCTTTGTCAAATAAGCACCCATATCAAGATCTGATATTATATCCTTGTGACAATGATCACAAGAGAAAACTTGCAAAATGCAAAGAAAGACTTTCAATCACTAAAAACCAATCACAAGAAAGCTTTACACTCAGGAATCAATCAAACATGGGCACAAGAAGTTCACCCCAGGAAACTAAGTCAGATCTGGTTGGTAAAATACAGATTGAATCACTCCAACAAAATCTACAAGAGTCATCATAGGCTGGGTATGGGACATAGTGCGACGAGCTGAGGTCATCGTAGGCTACTGGCAGAGCACAACATGACATCGACGCACTGGATTGGTCAAGCAAAGTGCGATGTTTAAGAGTCGTCGCAGGATGTCAATGAGACATAGTGTGACGATCTCTGTAAATGAAGAAAAAATGGGAGAAAGACAAAAAATATAAATAAACTTCCAAACCCAGGGAGTCCAAATGGATCAACCAAAGTCTTAGAGAATAAAATTTATCAGAGGAAGGCAGGCTAAAGGAAAATGAGAAGAAAAAAATCGAAAGGAGGTCGTATCCCCAACGGAGTCACCAATTTTGTTATGGGACTTATCGGTAAATGCAAACATAAACAGATCTCCCTAGATCCACCTAGATCTAGAAAAAAATAGAACATAATATGATGCTTTCCCTAAGCTCTAACTATTGAGTTTACTAGATAACAAAATATAGGAAACATACCATTTAAATGTCACTTCCTCTTTCTGTTGTCATCCTAGCTCCACTCCGGTGCTCCTGTGATATTGAATCTGCAAGGGAACACAAGCTAACCAAAGTGAAATCACTCCAATATACTCAACGAAAACTTATGCATGTGATCAAGGAATCATACAATAAAACAAGATAAGTTTTATGGGAAAGAAACATATCACTATATTATATTAAAGTGAAAGTGGAGATTACAACCAAAGCCTTGATGTTGCAAGGTCCCCTTCCGATGACCCTTTGCTCCAACACACACACTTTCTCCAAACTTTAATGAATAAGATCTACAATGACTTGATGAACTGAAATGAGGCCCTCAAGAATGATACAATGCAGAATGCTTCATACAATATTAGCCTATTCAATATTAATCTTGCTTGAATTAACCTTAGCCTTTTCCATGAGAAATCCCTCTTTATATAAGGGAAAGAGAGATGGTTAAAGAGATTAGGATGATCCCACCAAATCAGAGAAGCGAGTAAGATACCAACCATATGGATGCCACCTCATCTTCTAGAAGATCCCCTTCTAGAAATTTCGTGAAACTTCCCCTTTTCTTAGTCTTTTGACATCGTCACACCCAAGATGTAGAGCATCTTGCGAAGACTTCGTAACCCAACTTTAAAGAAGAGGGAAATGATCAGGCATCATCGCACCTTGCATATAGTGCAGCCCGCGACGACCTTCTTAAATAGGGTTTTTGAGAAAAGAAAGCCATCCAGTGTCCTCATGAAGAAAGGCTCTTTTTGGTAACATGAACACATGTTGTCAATGGATCACTGGGGTGACCAAAATAATGTGTAGAAATTGGTCATCACAATGGGTAGTTGAGATAAGAGCCTCCCGACTTCCTCAAGTTTGGGGCATAAGTGGGTAAGGTGATCATCTGTACAAAGTTTACAAGGAAACTTCACCTTCCACTTTTCTTTCTTTCCCTCACCAACATTGTTATTCAATCTATCATGATTAACATTTTCATTGGGTTTATTATTATTAATATTCCTCCCACCCTTACTTTCATTACCACGTCCTTTCCTTCTATTCCCTCCTGGTTGTTGGTTACCATTTGGGTTGGTCGATGAATGTACAGAATGCACATCCGCCGATTGAGTTGGAGTGGAGGACACAAACGAATGTTGTCCTGCTACAAATTGGCTTAGAGACAACTCCTTCAACTGGTTCGTCACCAAGTCTGCAAAATTAGTATTTTCAGAGACTATAATTCCATCGACATGAGGCCTGAGCTTTTGTCTCGGGTCATAATTTGACCTCGGTGTGTCAAGAAGAATTTCATATAACATCTCGGATATATCATATATGAGGTCCAATTGTTGGGCATTGAAAATAACTTCCTCTTCATATTTTACCCCAGATGTAGAAACATCCTTCGAAATAGAAGGAAATAAAGACTTAAGAACCCATTCCAACACAAACTCTGGAGGAATATAGGCTTTAATCAACCTCTTTCGTCTACGCCACTCTTGGACATGGTCTGAGATATGGGTGGCTTTGTCCTGGAGGAGGGCCTATGGAAGTTCTATGTCGGTATCGTAATAAACCAACATCTGGAAGTGGTTGAGAAAGACTAAAACCATCTGATTAAAATTTTTGTATGTCCCCCTTGGTAGCTCAATATACCATTTCGCTGCAACCCCTGTGAGGTTGCATTGAAATAGTCTCAAACATATAGAATCATCATTAAGGTAATTGGAAGAGCACCAAAGATGAAAAGTAGTGTCATGATCACCATGATCCTAGCCAGTCTTTCCCTCAAATTTTAGAATGTATGAAGGACGCTTGGTGGGGAAAGGGGGGCGGGACGCACTAGGTCATTCATTAATTTAGAAAAATAAAAATTAAGCATGGCCAGAAAAGGGAGTCGTGGTTGCAGCGTTTGAGCCCATGCTCACCAGAAATATTGATGCCGAGGGATCGTAGACCATCCAGGGTTCTAGTATGCACCATGGCCATGTCCAGTATGGTAATATCCTCCTCCAAACTGATTCATAAGAGGTTGTGTGGGCACTGTACCTGTAGGAATGTTATAATGAGGGTTATAAACATTTCCCCTAGCCAGAGGAGCTCCAGGCTGGGGGTTTCCCATAGTATGAAACTGACCTCCCCCGGGTGTAAACCGTAGGATAGATTTGGATTCGTCATACCAAATGTATTGGTCGGAATTAATGTGGAGGAGGAAGGTATAAAGGATTGAACATAGGAAGTATCTTGTCTGATCAGTTGATTACTCCATCCAGGAGCATTAAGACTAGGATTACACCCATGATGGAAAGGAGGTTGGATTCCATCTATAGGAATCGTTTGGGGAATATGATCTCCTCCAAATGAGAGTGGAATATGCATAGGAGCCATGTACCCAGGTCCAATACTAGGATTTGTATTATTCGCTAGAATGGAAGATGAAGGTTGCGATGTCATATTCAACATACCAAAAAAGAAAGGGTTAGAGACTGAAGGAATGGAATGAGAATTGTATCCAAGTGTACCAAAAAGAAACCCGAAAGGATTTGTTACTATGGGTTGCGCAGCAGCTATAGGATGAATAGGAGTAAGGATGAGAACCTCTGACAACACGATCATAGTGGTTGAAGGAGTCGAAGGAGTTCCATTAACTAAAGTGGGTATGGGATTTGAAGGACTCCCAATATATTTCTGACTCGACTCAGTACTCATACTTGTATGATCACAAGTCTGGTAGGTGGAGGTGTGTGTACCACGTTTGACAACTTTACGCCTTTTAGAAGGAAAAGACTCAAGATGCGGTTGTAACTTCAACAAATGAAGATACTTGTGAGGAAGTTGTTCTAGCTCCACGATGACTCAAGACTCAATATATAAAAACAAATCCTAAGTCCAACAAACAATATATAGTAGCTGAAAAGGGGCCTCCCTCACTAGACTAGGTATGCCTCGCCCAACTGGGGACTGAGACTCCCTTCAAAAGATTGAAGATATCAGAATCAGTTATAAGGGCCCTCGTGGGCTTAACATCACATTCAGTCAGATCCCCTTGGAGAGGTAATCCTCCATAAAGTTTGTGTGTTATCCGACCCTTATCTGACTCAGGCTATCTGTAGAATAACACCCACAAGTAACCTATGTGGCTACCTATGTCAAGAAACTAAAGACACCATGATATAACCAATGTGTAGATGAACAGTCATAAGTCAGGTCCACCATATGGGCAGGGTAAAAAGCCAAAAATATTGAAAGCACCTCCCCTCACAGAGGTAAAGGTACTAGAAAGATACCCATATACAAATATATCCCCAGAAATATCTTTGACGCTAAGAAGGTATTACATGGCTATCTCTGCAACCAACTTCACATGATCTCATGCTTAACTCTGGTGTGAGCAGAGTGTCTTGACATCACTAATTACACAATGGATTTTACCACTCCCTTAGTTAGACACATATGTTGAGTTTAATATCTTTTGAAAATTTTACTTACAAAATCCTATTCCAAGGCCCTATATCTTATGCTTGTTTGTGTACTCTGAAAAATCGAATCGTTTCTAATAAATTTTAATTAGTCAATGTTACTTTTAATGACTTTTGTTTCCTCAAGAGATGTGGTCTTGAAACTGATGATGTTATGACTCAACAAATTAAAGAAATGAATATGAACATAAAGATAAGTCCTAATATTCAATTCTCAAAAGATGATAAGATTTTAAAATGCAACTTTCAATTCAACTCTGCAATTTCAATAAGATGCAATCTTTCCATATATGTCAAGATCAAAACTAAAAAAACCCAAAAGAGAAAATGCCAAAATGAAAAATGTATTTTTTGTATTTTCAATATAAAGAAATGAAAATGCAAGGACAACCAATGAAAAAGATGATGAGAAAGAAAAACCGCCTGAAAATTCAACCATAAAAAGGTTTTCTATCACAATGCAAGCACTCAACAGTTAAGAAAAAGACCCAAGAAGACTCAACAACCATCAAAAGTCACCTAGAAAACCCCAAACTCATCAAGTAAGAAACCACATATGTATGCTCCCTATAGAAGGACAACTCACGTATGTACGCATATGTCAAGGGAAAACCCGTGTATATGTATTTAAACACTTCCTGGGCAAGAATAAGGCCAAGAAACTCAGATTCAAAGTAAAAATATGATGTCAAGAAATCAGGAGACAAAGAAACTTTGACTAACAGAGAGCAATCAAAGGAGAAAAACACTCCAAACCTCGAAATAGAAGATTCAATCCCCAGTATGGTCGCCAATTCTATTACAAGGAAAATCACCCTATGGCATGGGGTAAACCAAAATAGAAGGAATGATTGCAGAAATCAACTCTAATCCCAAGTATGCTCTTTAAATGAAAATGCTAACAAGACAAGATAAAGAGCCCACCTCATCTGAACATTCGATGAAGACCACCGTTGAACACTTGAATCAAAGATTTATACCTGCAACTTGTCCTCAACAACCAAGATACGCAAGAATATGGGGGTGAAATCATGAAGATGAGTGTCTATTTTGCTTGTTTTATGAGAAAATAAATATATTTGACAAGTTCTTCAACTTCCGACATACAAAACTATTTGTTATATTTAGAATTTTACTTTACAGTAAAAACAAAACTTGTGAAGAATTTTGTTAGATTTCCAATCATTATTTTTCAATTTTTTTTATTAAGATTTGATATGTCAATTTGACAATTGTTTAACAGTATGTTCCTTAAGCATGAAAGGAATGATAATGAGTTATTTTTTCCTCCAACAATGTATCTATTATTAAACTTATGTTTTTAACAAACGAAATATACTGCAACAATCGACAGAGACTCTATTTTATTATGACTATAATTTTGAATCTAACGGATGGATATTATAATTTCTAGAATTTTTTGAAGTTGACCAAGCTGAAAACGTTGCAGATTTTAGACACATGTTTTTCTCCACCTTGTATCTATCTTAATTCTTACTTAAAAGTAAAATCTAAAAATACCCTTTTAAAAAGAATAGTTTAAGGATTATGAATATAAATGTTTCTAAATTTTTCACTGTGTATTTTTAGAGATACAGATATTTTATTTCACTGAATCATAATGTCTGCTGAAAATATTATGCAGTGATTTTTTTTTTAAAATTAAATAAAATTAGATAAAAATAATGAAAATGAAAACAAATTATAGGAATTGAAAGTAGATTCAATTTTGCAAATGCTGGTGTCATTTTCGAAACCAAATTCTGAGTATTTGCAGGAGTCTGCAACCTTCAAATTTCAGGTAAGCTTGGGGCAATTCTATGGTTTATGTTTACAATCCCAATTTCTAGTTTCCGATCGAAAGAATCTTTTGGTCGAAACAATATTCTTTCGGCCGAAAGACTAAATTCTAATGAAAATTGTCAAAACTAAACGGTTTCCAAGGTTTTCGGCCAAAAAAACCTTGTTTTGGCTTAAATATGGTGGAGCGAATTTCGTCGATCGGAAAAAATGAAAAGACACGTCATATCGTTTCATTTCACGCAAAATCGTATAAATATGATTTCGGTCGAACACATTTAACACAATTCATCGCTTGTTTGATGGTTTTCTAGAGCACCTAAACAAAGTTTCAAATCATCTTTTTGGTTTTCGTTGAATAAGGTAATTGATGTTTGTTCAAGTTTTTATTGGAACAACAATTTGTATGTTGAAAGATAAATGTTGAGCATTTTTTCAATTTGAATTCTTTGTTGAACATATCTTTTATAGATAACTATAAAAGTCATGGGAAACAAAAGTTTGTGCAAGGGAAAATTTGATCGCACTCGAGATGATACTCTCCATAACGAACAAAGTAAAGAACATTATTGGATAAAGAAATGAGAACGTGAAAATATTGAAGAAAGAAACAATGATAATGTAAATAGAGATTTTCAACAAGAAGAAGTCCAACCAGGTATGCATGCACATATTGTGTATATTAAAAGTATAGAATTCAAATTTAAAATATTGTTTAATATAATTGATTGTAATTACAATTTGATGTTTTTCAAAAAACATAAATAGATTTGTCTCATAATGTCGAAGAAGACGTTGAAACCAAAATTGAAGCAGAAGACGTTGAAACTGAAATTGAAGTAGAAGACAAATCACCTATAGGTATGTACATAAATTTAGATAATACAAGATGAACACTTGTATATATAGTTTAGTAAATTTATGTTCAGGTTTTGTTTTTTAATATAAAATTTAAATTGAAATATGCAGGAGAATCTATCAACATTGACGATGAAATATTAGAAAATGTTGATACTGACAAATTTGGGAAGAAAAAATCTAAGCATTATATAAGATATCGAACTAAGAATATGTATAATACT
>JZKD02S1622630.1:30636-48736 GCA_000966675.3 Picea glauca | reverse complement strand
TAAATTTAATGGAGAAATTAGAAGTGGGTTAACCCTAAAATAAGGAAAGTGGGCAAAGTGACCTAGAAGATGTTTTTAAGGAAGCTACTTGGTGAGTATAAATAAGATGCAAGGCTCTTTCATTTTAGATCACACTTGAGAATATTGAATATCTATAGGTTTATGAGGTAATAAAATCATATCTGATCTGAATTTTAGAAGGAAGGTGGAGAAAATAAGGCCGGAATTCAAGGGAGGATAAATTCTTTTGATGATGTTTTCTAAGGTATATTATTTACAGGTCATCTCACCATTTTCACAATAACTTTTTTTCTAGAATGACTTAGACCGTGCAATTTCTATTCCATTTAGGAAACATATCCAAGTATCTGTGGTAAAAAATTCATCTTGTGGGTCATTGTATTTTTTGAGTTACACTCTGTGGAAAATAGGGTTTGTGGCTAGTCCTGAAACTAGTCTAAAACAGGTGTTACAGGAAAAAAACATCACAACTTCTTCATAAAAGATCCAAATTCAGTAAGAAAAAATGTGTTGGTTATATTAAAGTCTATAGTATTATTTGTAACATTTTCATATCGATTCAACAAATATTCCATGTGGGGCACGCTCTACAAGGTCGCTATCTAGAATAAGACATAATTCATCAAGGTATGCCATTTTTTCTATAACTCCTTTTCTGTCAGGTTTCAAGTAGTGAAACCTGGAGGAATTGTATAAAACACACTGAAGAACATTGTGTATCATTTTTTAGATATTTATTCATTACAGGTACATAGTTATGATTATTTCAAGTTAGGGTTTTTGACTAATCCAAAACTAGTCATGTGAGACTAAAGATAAGATTGATGAAAATGTTAGTCTCTTATTGTTAAAGTTAAGGAAGGTTTACATGTATGTGATCATATACACCAGGTCTATTAAAGAGTTACAAGTCATATTTGGATGATGAAATTGATGAGGGATTTTGGTTAAGGTACATGTTGGGTACATGGTTGAGACAAGTAGTTGATGAGTTGGCACATACATGAGGTGTATAGTTGATGATGTTGGTACATATTGATGAGTCATAGTAGATTAGTAGTTAACACATGATTGGTTCATACTTGGTACATGATTATATGCACTTGTTTAGGGTATAGGTTGATTACAGGTTGTTTGGTACAAGTTGGTGCATGGTTGATGCACTTGTTTATGGTATAGGTTGATTACAGGTTGAGTTACAAGTTGATGCATGGTTGTTGCATGGTTCAATTTTATTGGTATAGGTTTACAATGGTATATATCACAGTGGTTCCATCATTATACTTTTACTTTAGGGTAGTTGGATGGGGAAAGGACAAGTGGTTGCAGCCACCTTCCGGTTGTAGCCAGAGAACATAGGGGGTTGTAGCCTCCTTCTAGTTGTAGCCAGAGAATAGGGGAGTTGGAGCTTACTTCAGGTTTTAGCCTGAGAAACAAGGGGGTTGGAGCCTCCTTCCAGTTGCAACTAGAAAACAAAGGAAGTTGGTGCTTCCAATGAATGTAATTCTTCAAGACATATAAGAAAAAACATTTTGTGGTTTTCTCTCGCTTTGGGTTTCCACTTAAAACACTGGTGTATTGTGTATGCGTATGATTGTTCATTTTTTCATTGATTATTTACTCTGCGGTTATTGGTTTATAATGCTACATTGATATAAAACTTGGATTATATGGTTAAAATGATTATTATCTCTCTATTACTGATTCACCCCTCCTTTCAGTAATCCAACAATAGTTGTGTAACATAACTGAGATACATGGACATGTGAAAGTAAAGGAAAAAAATGGATATGGAGAATGGTACCATTGCCTTGTCGTTGTCTAACTCTCCATCTTTTATATGGAGAATGTGTTGCGAGCCAATTTTTCTCACGAGTGTAACAAATGCACCAATGGTTTCGATTGGGTAAGTGTCGTTTCTCTGTGCAAGTTGGTTGATAGTTATGTCCGAGACGAAATGATATTCTGAACAAATAACGATATTTGTTTCCATAATACGTGTTTCGTTGAGTGATAAAATACGATCACAATCACCACTATCATATACTATTTTGGGAAATATATTAAAATTTGTAATGGATATCCCATTACCTGGAAATATATTTATACATGTTTCTGGACAAGTTGTGTGGGAATAGTCAGTGTGACTATCATCAGGGCTTCATTGACTGTCATGTCAACACGCATAATGGATCTAGTTTTGTTTTCCTTGTCCAAGCAAGTGTTATAGACAATCATTATGTCCCCGATGAACACTTTTCTAGTTCAACGGTTGTTCAAGCCCTCTATTGATAGTATTTTGGGTGTTATAAGTTTAGACTTGGTGACATTTTTTGAACAGGAAAAGTAATGTGAATGGTAGTCTGCATTATTTTTTTGTTTTCTTTTTTCTTGGCATAAATGCACAAGTAGATGCACAACTTGGATGAAGTATGGAGCCATAGTTTTCGAACAAGACCTCTTAGTCTGCGGAACTTAGGTTATGTTCAACGTCTCACTTGCGTTCATTGATACTTCTTGTGAACTACAAATTATGTGTTGCAGATGACATCAGTATCTTTACCATGGCATAGATGAATAAATAGTTGAGGATATTTGTTTCGTAAACATATGAGGAACACAATGTATGAATATTTACCTTTGGCCTTGTCAGTTTGTTGATGTTTGCGATGATTGTCTGCTCATGGCCATGTCACTAGTCCAAGTTTTTCTGATGCAAGCATGTGTAGATGAACATTAGAAGGAATAAATAAGCACATGCATTGTATATTTCCCATAATTTTTTTGAATGTCACATACAGGGTCGAAGGAGATGGATTACGAAATAGGATGTCAAGGAATACTCATGAAACATGAGGACCCGACGGTCAAATTATATGCCTCAGATTTTTTGACTACAAAAATGTGTAACAGGGAATAGGGCATGATGGGGGTGTACGATGACCAATCTATATATCACAGAACCTCTGAAGCTAGAGGCGCAATCTTGAACCCGCCAGCCCGAGAACCCGTGATAAAAAAAGTGGCTAAGTATGGAATGAGAAAACCGTTGGTCAGAGTCGTGATATATAAGAATGAGTATAAATGTGAACCCGTGAGTCCGCCAACCCACACACCTAGACATTTTCGAAAATAGGACTAAGAAAAGCAACCATAAAGAGAAAGTAGACGAGAAAAACGAAGGGGAATACGATTAAGTATAGAAGAGGGGAAAAAAGGGATAATATAAAGTGGGAAAATTAGAAATGGGGAGGGCAATGTTTGGAAGCGAGAAATCTCAAAAAAGGCCCATTGTTTCCAAATCATCATTTTCTAGTCCAATACTATATGCACCCACCCGTTTTGTGTGTTTGATTTACTAGCACAATTGGTATACCTTTTCGAAGATTTTACTTCAACCCCCTCTGTTGTGGAATATAAGAATTCATCTTCCTATCCAACCAATCTGTTTCTTTCAATGTAGCAACATCGAACATACAGTGGAGATGAAGGTAAGTTAGTATGCAGAAAGACATGTAAAAGAAAGAAATACAGTTCTATTTATTTCAATGTAGTAGCAAAGATAATACAATTCACATGAGGATAAGTTACTATGTAGAATGATACGTAATATTTACATATAGTAGAATAGGTGCAAAGAAGTAGAAGAACTAGTAGAACAAATATACAGACAATAAATGAAATACTAAACATTGGAATATGAAATAAGAGTAGAAGCATGCACCTTTGTAACTCCTCCTCTACATTTGCGGCAAAGAGTCCATTGTCTTCTCTAGCTACTTTGTTTGTTTAAATGTAGCAATGCAAAAAAATACAATGGACATGAAGGAAGTTGGTATGCAGGAAGACATGTAAAAAAAATAAATAGAGTTAGATTTATTTTAATATAGCGACACAGAAAATACAATGGACATGAAGATAAGTTATTATGTAGGAAGATACGCAATATCTACATACAATAAATTAGGTGAACACATATCCATAAAATAAATGAAATACAAAACAATGGAATATGAAATAATAGTACAATCATGTACCTTTTGTATCTCCTCTTTTACACTTGCGGTAAAGACTCCTTCGTTTTATCCATCTATTTTGTTTGTTTCAATGTGGGAACGCACAAATACAATGAACATGAATGGAAGATGATATGCAGGGGAGAAAAAGTAACATGTACATACAATAAATGAGAATCAAGTAATAGAATAAAAGATAGTTAGAAACATGAACCTTTTCTTTTCTTCATCCATGGTTGTAATTCTGTAAATTTTTTCCTGCCCAAAATATATTACAAGCCAGAAAATCTTAAGAAATTGCATGGCCATTGCTGAATGATTTTGGTTTTCTGCAGCAAAATATCCTGATATGCTTTGAGACATGGAAATATAATTTTGCAGTATCTTTGATGTACATCTCATATTTCAAGTACAAGACAAATTGTATCGTGGTCACACCAGTCTGTGTATAGGATAAAGAGGTTGTATTGTGATATGGGGACATTTCACCATATATGGTTAATAAGTGTGTTTTGCACATGTTTTATCTTAACAAAAAGACAACGGACATTGTAATTGGACATGTAGTTGTCCAATTATTTGTTATGCCACTATTTTGTATCAGGTCAACACTGAAGTATCTTAGAATGATAATGGTTTTGTCCAAATTTAAATGGTGTGATGCATTTGAGAACACATTCATTATGCTAGCAATGTTGCACGCCAAACAACATAGAAACTGAATACTGCAATTTGCAATCCACGGAACACCACTCTTGCTAGCACCATCTCAATATCCTTTTCTTCTACAAGAACATTTTGCAAAGGCATGTAGGTATGGTCCAAATCTAGGAAAAAAAATTGGAGAAAAATTTAACAGCAGGATAGGTGGGCATGGGACAAGTGTTAGATCTCGACTTCGCCAGACACGATAAACAACAGAACTTCATGTCCACTTGCGGGTGCAGGACCTGAACACCGCAAAGTGAAAAAAAATAGCTCCAACTATCGACGCATGACCCCAACTCTGCAAAGCCGAAGTAAACAAAAGAAAACAACAAGCAACAAACTAGCGAGGAAGCACAAACATGCCCAACTGCAACCCCAGGACCTCAAACTCGCAAACTTGAGCCAAACAATAACAAGCAACAACAAGCAAACCAACGGACTAGTGAACAAGAAATAACCACTAAACCGGTAAACAACATATGTATCTCCAATGATTACCAAACTCCAGCCCAAGCAAATAAGGAGCCTGAAACATATGACGAGCATGCCAGTAGAAATAATCAAACATTATTACTTGCAAACTGCAAACGGTGAACATCAAAGAACGAATAGAAATGAAATTATAGCATTGAAACTTAATCCGAAACGATGAATGATAGAAGCGCAGGTCGAATTGTGGGTGCAACACCTAGACCCTGAAAAGTAAAAAAAAATAGCTCCAACTGCGCATGCAGGACCCTAACCCTGCAAAGTTGAAGTAAACAAAAGAAAGCAACAAGCACCAACAGGTCCAACCGCAGGTGCAGGTCCTCAACCTTACAAAGTTGAACCAAACAAAAACAAGCAGCAACCGACGAACCAACGAAGAAGAAGCACCCATCGAACCAGTAAACAATGTATGTATCTTCAACGATGACCAAATTTCATTCCAAGCATAGAAGAAGTATGAAACATATAACGACTATGCAACTGGTGGTGGACAACAATATTGTCAAAATTCACTGCAACATTGTGTGGAAATATTCGAGGAAAAATGTACTCTGAGAAGCCTATTTAGGTAAACATTTAAGGTTGTCAGGTTGTTTAAGGGCCTCACAGTATGCAAACATTTAAGTTGCCAGGCTTGTTTAAGGACCTCATGCTATGTAAACATTTAAGTTGTCAGGCCTATTCAAGCACCTTAAAAAAAGTGTCAATGCTCTAAACCTTTGGTATGTAAACATTTCAATACAAATAGAAATAATAATAAAAACATTAAAAAACAACGTCGATGCTCAAAACTTTCGGTATGTAAATATTTCAGTAAAAATGTAATAAAAATTAAAAAAGAGTGTCTAAGCTCAAAACTTTAGATATCTAAACATTTACAACATTGGGAACAACGAAGTTGGCAATAAGACCTCCAATATATTCTCCAATGAGACGATGACATATAAGGTTTTTTTTAATATATAAAAAATAATGTTTTTACTTCTATAGTTCGAACAATATAGATGATGCGAAAATTTAAACTTTCGGTATGTAAACATTTCAGTAAAAATGTAATAAAAATTAAAAAAGAGCGTCTAAGCTCAAAACTTTAGATATCTAAACATTTACAACATTGGGAACAACGAAGTTGGCAATAAGACCTCAAATATATTTTCCAATGAGATGATGGCATATAAGGTTTTTTTTATTATGTAAAAAATAATGTTTTTACTTCTATAGTTCGAACAATACAGATGATGCGAAAATTTATAGTCAAAGGACATATTAATATGAAGTCAACGAATTATCGATCACTATAGTCCCTCTACGCCTTCGGCAAAGACTAATAATAACTAAAGTTTATAAAACAACTATGTTACCTTGTAGCTTTTAATGCAACAGTGGTCTGAAGTTATTATGGATATGGGTGTAGGAAAAGTGTTACATCAAATTTGACATAAATATGTGATGATGCACTTCAAATTAAATAAAAACTAAAGTTTATAAAAAAACTAAGTTACCTTGTATCTTTTAATGCAATTGTGGTATGAAGTTATTATGAATATGGGTGTAGGAAAAGTGTTACATCAAATTGATAATGGCATGTTACAATATCGATAATAAGATTAATTCACAACCTACATTTTCACAAGTTGTTAGGATAATACTCCTTTTTGGCAAGAAATAAGTCTCAACTACAAAGTATTAGATGCTCTTTATACTAGAGTGTATACTATAGAATTTAAAATCTAAAGTTATTTTAGATCCAATAATGTACACACTAGAACGTATAGTATTTGATGCTCTTTATACTAGAGTGTATACTATATAATTTAAAGTTATTTTAGATCCAATAATGTACACACTAGAACGTAAAACACTAAATGCTACACATCTAACATAAACCATTATATGCTACATATCCAAGTATTTATTGCTCATCCTCTCTCTTTTTTTCATCTATACAATACATATTCTTCCATAACTTAAAATTTTGAAAATTGGATCATGAATTATTATTGGGAACATGAATCTATGTGTCATTGTGTTGAGATTGAAGAATGAAGCTCCACATTGACATATATGCAATGACATGGAAAAAGAAGTGAAACCTCTATTCATGTTCACATCTCTCTTGTATCTTGAAAAAATGGCCTTACTTGGTGATTGGTGATCAAAGCCACCATCAACATCATGTAAGGCTAATTAATTTAGAGAACCGTCACAAAGATACACTTCAATGTGATCAGGGGATGAGGATAAAAATACACTGACATCATCACCCAACAATAATAATCATAATTATCCATTCTTTATTGAGTATAAGCAATGATGATCTTAGGTGGGCGAGTACGGGGAGATTTCCTCAAATGGAAGTTCTTGTAGGTTTTTGGTAAGCATGCAATGAGAAAAATATTTAAGAGGATAAGTAAGAAATTACTATTTAACTTAATTTTAATTTCTCTTAGTTGTGTGCATTTACACTCTTTGCTCCCACTTACTTAGGTGATAAATATTACTGGGGTTGTAGAATGGAGGTTAGGTTTTATATTATCCGGTAGAGCTCACCAAAGATAAATTGACTATAATTTTATTAGATGAAATTCATTAATAGTTCTATTAGCTTACTATATTTGATATATTTTGGAACTTTAATTGGAACCGATACTTAACATTAAATATGATGGAAATTTAATTTTGTGAAAATTGGGGAGACATGAGTTAATGTAAAATGACCCTGATTGTGAGGTAAGGTTCTATGGATTTTTCACAATATATTTTGTTTTTTTTAATAAAATGTTTTCTTTAATATTTAAATATAGGTAATTTTTATACCCAAAAAAACCCCAGTAGGCTTTACTTCACATTGTCATTAGTTCAATTTTCATGGAGTTATTATTGTCTAACTTGTTGGGGCCTCGACCTTGGTGGCTAAAGAATACAATGGTTCTCTTTTTAAAATTGTTGAAATGAATGTTAAGTTATGATGGGTTGAGACTTGTACTGCTCTATCATATGTTTTTTTTAATAAAATGTTTTCTTTAATATTTAAATATAGGTAATTTTTATACCCAGAAAAACCCCAGTAGGCTTTACTTCACATTGTCATTAGTTCAATTTTCATGGAGTTATTATTGTCTAACTTGTTGGGGCCTCGACCTTGGTGGCTAAAGAATACAATGGTTCTCTTTTTAAAATTGTTGAAATGAATGTTAAGTTATGATGGGTTGAGACTTGTACTGCTCTATCATATGTTGTTTCAATATTTTAAAAATGTAAGTTGAAGATATTAGAGTATATGATATTAGGTAGTAAAAGATATAGGTTTGGTTTTTTTTTGGTTAAATATCTATATCCACATGTAAGTGGTTTTGAGTTTTAAGTTTAAATTGTTTAATTCAATAAAACTATCAATTATGAATAATTGCCACATTGTAGCATTGTTGTTGGCTATAGAAATCCAGAAACCATGCTCTTTACTATCTCGATCCATCCCATGCAAAAATTATTTCATTTATATATTATTTTGTGTGTTATTAAACATTACTTAGAAAAACATTTCCATGATTAGGGTTGCATTGCATATTGCAGACTTCCATTGGGTTAAGTTCCAGGTTGAAGGTTCAAAGAGTATATTTTCTATCAAAATTTGAGTGCACTTGCAACCATTTGTGTTTGTTTTTTTCAAGCTTATCAAGTGGGGGCATACTAGTGTTGTGAAAATTGCACTAGGCAATACCTTGGCAAGGGTTTGGGAAATGAAGATTGGAAAAAATCCTGGAACAAAATGAAAAAGTGGTTCACTAAGCAATAAAAGGTATAAAAATTTCAGATCTTCTAAACTAAATCGACAAGCAAATGTGGGAAAAAGTGAATAAATTTCATCGATATTGACAACCACAAAATTGAAAAATGAAAGAAGAATTTCCTTTTAAAACGATGTTCATGCTTGACTATCAATTTTTTCCAAAAAAATTGTGAGTCTCCAAAATATTTTTAAAAACTCATGCTTTTCTCAACATGTTACTTTTCAAGTGATTTTTCCATGAATTTCTCAAACAATAACTGAACTAACCCACCGTTTTTTTCAATAAAGGCTCACAAACTATGTTTTTTCCATGAATTTCTCAAACAATAACTGAACTAACCCACAATTTTTTTCAATAAAGGCTCACAAACTATGTTTAAGGTAATTTTTTCAATTGATTTCTCAAACCTAAAATTGACTTATCAATTTTATCTAGAGATCACACCTTCCAACAACAATTTTCTTTTACCCCACACAAACCAACCCAACCCAACCCATTAACAAATTGTACGATTTTAACATCATAAAGAATACAAGACATGTTTTTGAACTTTTCAACACATTAATATAGTTTTGTTACAAAGTTTCCACATGAATTTCATATATTTGTGTATCATTTACGACATTTATGTAGTGGCAGGTCTTTCCATTTTCTTAATTTAATTTAATTAATTTTGTATAACAAATTATGCAACCAAGGGTTGGTCGTAGTTGTGTGCACTTTTGTTTACAAAATTAAATCCTTACATTATGGAGTGTCCATGATCCATGCCTAGGTCATGAGTTACTTCGAATATTGGACATTGTGTTTATCGTTTCCTTGATACTAGAATATTTATATGATGAAAGTTTTGATATGTTTCAAGGTGTACCTAATTTGGTGGCTTTGAACATTTTCTACTCTCATTCATATGAAGTTTGTTTGACCATAAAAGTAATGATGAATTAATTTAAAAGAAACGTATTAAGGTGGTGGAATTGAATGACTTTATTTTTAATATATAATATTAAAATATTAAAATTTGTTAATACAATATGCATATAAAAAATGTAATTTTTAATTTTTAAATAAAGTAATTTTTTTCCTTAATAAAACTAGTTTATTAATTTTTATTGATTAATAAAATTATGAAAAATGTAATTTTCAATTTTTAAAAATAAATTGATTATTTTTATTTAATAAAACAAATCTTATTAATTTTTATTAATTAATAAGACTATAAAAAATGTAATTTTCAATTTTTAAAAGTAAAATAATTATTTTTCTTTAATAAAACAAATCTTATTAATCTTTATTGATTAATAAGACTATTGTCATATATATTTATATTTATATGTATAAATGTTGACCTATTAAATATACCCACTACAAATCCATGTAAATTTAACAAACAATTTTAAATATATAAAGTCTATTTATACCAAAAAATTAAAAGTTAAAACCATATTTTTTTTAGCTTTTAAAATAAAAAAGTAAATTGATTTTAATTAATTAACTAAAATTTAGTGTATTAATTGATATTAGATTGGAGCCAACCTAAACCAAGGATATTTTCATATATACCCACTATAAATTCATGTAAAATTAACAAACAATTTTAAATATATAATGTTTTTTTCTAATGAGAAATTAACTCGCGGGAAACTCACCTCGATACTTTTTCACATAGTGGATGATATGGGAGTGATAAAGCACTTCCCCACATAGTGGATGATATGGGAGTGATAAAGCCGCGACCACAGGGACTCTAGCTAGAACGACCCCAGGGACTCTAGCTAAGCTTGAACTCGTGACCTCCCCCCGTAACACAAAGGAGTGTGCACACGTCTTACCAACTGAGCTAATCCTTAGAACTGAGCCAACATAAACCTAAACCAAAAATGTTTTCCTATAGATCACCTATATTTAACTCTACGAAAAATCGACTACTTCCCTAAACGTCTATATTTAACTCTACCGAAAATCGACTACTTCCCTAAACGTTACGTTAGAAGAAATATCCTAAACCAAAAGCGTACCAAATTTCCTAAACCAAAAGTATTGAAAGAAGGATTTGAATGTCTAAACCAAATCGTACTTGGACCATAATCAAGATGTATAAAGGATCCTAGCTTATTTCAAATGTATTGCTTAATTTTATGGGTCATCGAGTGGTTAAGAACATGTGTTTCCTCTTAAGAGGTCATAGGTTCAAATCCAGAGGGGGGTAGGGTATGTATACCTTCGTAGACTTTACCAGTCAAATCATTGGGCGGAGGGGGGTCCCTTGTCCCACAAACAAGGGGGTCTCATACACCAATTTGGTGTGCTGGCTTGGCCGTGACCTTAAAAATAGATTATTATTATTATTATTATTATATGTTTTGGAAAAGTTTTAATATATTTCTAATGAGCCATAGTCTTTGATACCTTTACATATGATCGTTTATGGTATAAAACAAATTCACATGAATAAAAAATCTTATTTATTTGTAAAATAAAGATGAATCTTATTTATTTGTAAAATAAAGATGAATGAGAAATAGTTTCTTTAAAATTTTGAAAAATAAATATTTTTATTTTATTTTTAAATAAAAGTTTAGAACTTTGTATCAATAACGATCAAAATCTATACAATGACAGGTGTTGGCCACATGTTCCACCACAAGAGGGGAACCAGAACAGGTGGCAACAAGCTGTTCAAAAATTGACATGTGTTCATGTGCTCTAGTCTTGTTGGAACTGTGTGCTTACTCCAAAAGTTACAATTTGTGTGCGAAATAAAAAATATGCAGACTAATTTATGCAATCTTTCGCTAATTCTACTAAGGCTATCTATATACAAAGACGCCATGACTATAGCTATACAGACCTGGTGGGAAAAAATTGCTAAAACATCTATCCTATTGTCGTGGCCTATTGGACCATTGACTCTACAACTAGGAAGACAAAAAAACCGGAACCTGGGGGCTTCAGTCCATTGCTGGGGTTGGTTGTCCATGAATAGTGTATGCTGGGGTGAACCACTGGCTGCACATCAGACATATAGCGTTCGCTGGAGCATCCAAGAGCTCCTCGAACAAGATGTTCATTCTTTGGTTGATGACATTCTAAGAGTGTACTTAGTCTTCCTGCTTTTGCCTGATCTCGAAGAGGATTTGGAGGTGCTCCTCTGCGAGATGGTTGGCAAAGTGTTGAGGTTGATCCTCCTCCTCCTTGCCCATCGCTTTGTCTGTCTCTACATTGAAATCCATGCCTGTACCTGTAAGGTTGTCCAGCTGTCAACTTGGAGGAACTTCCTCCTCCACCTTGCAACTCCCATCTCCATAGTACTTGTCGCCTAGCCTGCTCATGTGAGGGGCCAAAAAGTGAGGGTCCAGAGTGTGATGCGCGCCCAGGGGTGGAATTTCCTCTTTAGCTCCACTCAGACTATGCAGTTGTGGTGGAGACGAGGTAAAGTGAGTCGTGGAGGAGGACGCCTCCAGTTTGACCAAGCTAGCTTATAGGAACTGTAGAGGAGCTAACTGCATCCTTTGGGTGGAATGGCGAGAGCAGGCAAAGTGGGAAATGAGCATATGTTGGGAGGTGGTGAGTCTGTTGGCTTGAGAGAGGGTGCTCTTGTTGCGAGCACCCCTCTTGGACTTCCCACGCTCCCGAGGCATGGTGTGGGGGGTGCGCAGGTGGAGGAGGGACATGCAGAAGGGAGAGAGGGGAAGAAGCGGGTTGGAGTGGAGGGAGACAGAGAGGGGCGTTAACATAGAGAGAAGAAGAACAAAATCATTTACCTAATATCCAAGGAGTGTTGCCACTGAGAGAAGAACAATGGTGTGGAGAAAATCAACAGAGAGCCGAGGAGCCAATCCACAGAGAGCCGAGGAGAAAATTCATAGAGAGTCGAGGAGCGAATCCACAGAGATATTGCACCAGGGGGGAAGTGGGCTGGAATGGGCTAGGTTGTGTCTCTTATCCCCATGGGAGTCGGAGGTGACCTCTACAAGCTCCATTGGAGTGTGAATTGATTGTTGCAACCTTCTGGTTCGCCTGGCCTGGTTGGTTCGCTCACCCAAGAGACCAACCAAGGTGCACTAGCATTAATCCTCGCATGGTGCAGACCATGGAGGAGTTAATGGGAAGGGGCTGGCAGTCGAGGATAATAACTCCCCCGGTTGCCTTGTTCCAGTTGTCCCCCTATTATTTCCATGTGGCACCCCATCCGGGTGAGGGCATTCCCTTTGGGCTAGCTCCCTGCAATAAATCCATAGTGGTGAGGTTTGGTTTTGCCTGGAGTTTATGAGAGTAATCGACTGCTTGATCCCAACCTCTTCATTAGGGAGTATGGCTGCCACTTTATTTTCATTTCACCTTATGTGAGAGGCGGTGAGAGGGAGAGATGGGCTGAGGAGGGACTAAAAATTGTGGAGGGGGCCCAGGAGGCGCCTGCTAGGGGTGATCTTTTCTGGGTCTCTTCCATGCAGAATTTTTGTTTCCAGATCAATTATTACTTTGGAGTCTCCCTCTATGATCAGACCGGTGATATTATGGTCCAGAGCTAATTGTACACCTTTTATTAGCCCCCATATTTCCATTGAGTTGTTGGTGTCAAATCCCATATTTTCTGCAGTGAGGCTGTGAATTTGGCCCTTGGTGTTTCTTATAACTGCTCCTGCACCTGAGGAGCCTGGATTTCCTTTTGAATCTCCATCAAAGTTGATTTTGTGAAATCTAGATCGGGGGGGAGGGGGAGACCAAGTAGAAGGACTGAACACTCTGGCTATGAGGGGGGGTTGTTTTGGGGGGAAGGAGTGTGAGAGACAAAATCCCCAGGACTTGAGAATCGTTATCTCTCCCATATCAGAGGGGAAGTCTTCTTGAGTCCATGGTTGGACCTGGAGAGTTTCCTGGCGGTACAAGAGGATGGTGGACTAGAGGCTAGAGGCCCGGGAGGACTCGAAGTGAAAGATCCTTCTATTTATTTATTTCCAAAGTTGTCAGAATATGAAACCTGGTAAGAGTTGCAAGGTTTTGTTCAGGATTGGACTTTTATAAGAGTAGGTACCCCAGCCTTTTATTGTTCTTATGATGTTATCTCTAACCCGACTAGTTCTTCTCATGAGTATGGTGGCTTGATTCCAGATTTATTTGCTGAGAGTACAATTGTTTAGGAGGTGCTCCATAGTTTTTTCTTGCTGGCGATAGAGATGACAGATTGAGGGGCCAATGAAAAATCGTCTTTGAATATTGTCCCATGTTATCATTTTGTTTTGAAGAAGGAGCTAAAGGAACGTGGAGACTGTTGTCCAGATGTAATCTTTCTACAAAGTTTGGAATTTTTCATGTAGAGTGTATCCCTCTTTGAGCATGAAATTTCCTTGGGGTGAGTGACCCAAGCGGAGTACATCTGGATCGGTGCTTATACAGATTCACCTCGGGACTATTGCTTGCCTCTAGTGTTGCAGGTCGCAATTCCTTGTTACTTAGAGTTCCTGATGAGAGGATTTCCAGCTTCTCCAGAGGGAGTTGGTTGGGGTGGTTGCCCACATGTCCACTACTTTCCAGGTGGAAATATATTGTATATGATGTTCGTAGGATTGAAGGTTTTCTTCTGATTGTAGGGGTGGAATTTGTTGCCAAGAGTCCTTCTAGAATAAGGCGCTTTGACCATTGCGAATTTCCCAGAAGGTATGTTCCTGTATTAGTGGTCTGTTTTTCCAAGCCGCATTCCAAATGTTGGAGCCTAGAAATTTGTCTTGTAGTCTGATCAGATGGCTTTGATGTGTGGTTGGAGCATATTTGTGTTTCCAGAACTTAGCCCAATTTTCAACTGGGGTTTTGAGCCATCTCCACCAGATTCTAGCGCCCATGGTGTTGTTGAGTTTACCAGGGTCCCGGAGTCCTAGGCCGCCAAGGGATTTTGGCTTGCATACTTTGTCCCAGCTGACTAAGGCCCATTTTTTATCTGGGTTATGGCCATGCCAAAGGAAGTTTCTCTGCAAATTCTAGATTTTCTTTATGACAGATTGGGGGCCGACTAGGGATGAGAAAAGGTAGGCAGGGATGGATTGGAGGACAGATTTGAGGAGGGTGATTCTGGCAGGGAGGCTAAGAGAACAGAAGGTCCAAGTGCTAAGATGATTGGAGATGGAAAGGAGGATAGATTCCTAGGAGATATTTCGGGCTCCCAAGTCTGAGAGAGGGAGGCCCAGGTATTGAGAGGGCAAGGTGCAGACAAGAATAGTCAAAATCTGGGAGATGTGTTGTTGGATAGAAACTGGCATGTTAAAGAAGAATAATTGTGATTTGGCCAAATTGAAGGTGGTTCCTGAAGCTTCACTAAAATCATGGAGGATGGAGCTTAGTTTTTTGGCTTCTCGAGCTGTGGGGTTGTTCATAAGAATTGTGTCATCGAACAATTGGCTATGGGATGCAGTAGGATGGAGGCCATGGAGGGGGAGACCTTGAAGGGATCCATTTTGGATGGAGGTTTTGATATAGCGGCTAAGGCCTTCAGCCATTATGACGAAAAGGAAAGGGGAGAGGGGATCACCTTGCCGTATGCCTCTTGTAGGTGAGAAGGGATGTGAGGGGACTCCATTGATTGAGAAGAAGGTTGAGGAGATGAGGCTCATTATCCAGGAAATCCAATATGTATTGAAAGCAAAGGCTGTTAAAACAACTCTTATGTATTGCCAGCTTAATTTATCAAAATATTTTGAGAGATCCATCTTTAGTAGCATACCTGGAGTGCGGGTTCTTTTGAGCGAATGGATGACCTCGTGTACAAGAATGATTCTATCCATGATTTTTCTTCCTTCTACATATCTCGATTGCTCTTTGGAAATGATCAAGGGGAGGATTGGCTTGAGTATCAAAGCTATGACTTTTGATATGATTTTGTAGATCACATTGAAAAGTGCGATGGGTCTGAAGTTATTCGGGTTTGTGACCCTCTCCTCTTTGGGTATTAGGGTTAGGAAGGTAGCATTAAGTGTTGAGAGCACTTTTCCAAAGCGACGAGATTCTTCGACCAATTTCCAGACTTCTTCCCTTAACATTGGCCAACGCGAGTGAAAGAAGTTTGTTGTGAATCCATCTGGGCCTCGAGATTTTCCCGTGGGTAAGTACTGGATGCCCTGATCCACTTTAGGCTGGATGATGGTTGTTATGAGGGATTTATTATGTTCCTAGGTGACCAGAGTTGGGATGTTCTGAGTCACTCTTTCAATTGCTGAGGTGCGGTCCACAAGAGGTTCTGAGAGGAGATCCTTGTAGAATCGTTTTAGCTCATGCGTTATTTCCCGGTGAGAGAGGAGGGTGGTGCCTTGTGAGTCTTCCAGCTTCGTGATCCTGTTGATGAAGCATCTGTGGATCATGGATCGGTGGAATAATTTGGCGTTTTTCTCTCATTCTTTGATCCATTGAACCCTAGATTTCTGTTTCCAGAGAATTTCTTCTTGGTTGTATCTCTCCTCCAGTTTCCTTTTGATATGATGCTCCTCCTGCTTTTATGATAGTGTGTGCCTGGTTTGGATGATTTGTGCATGTATGGACTCCAGTTTTTGTTCCAAAAATTTTCTTTCCTGGGAGATGTTCCCGAAGACCTTCTTGTTCCATCTTCGCACCCGTTGTTTAAAGTGTTTTAACTTTTGCTGAAAATAGTACATTTTGGTGCCCACTAGGATTTACGATGTGCACCACTAGTGGCTGGAAAGCTTCTGGAAGTCCATATGAGTGAGACATAATTTCTCATATCTGAAGGGTTTAAGCTTGGGGGTGGCAGTTGTATTTACCCAGAGGTGAACCGACCAGTGGTCTGAGCCTGCTTTTGGGAGGATGTTGGAGTCCACTAGGGCCTTCCAACAGGAAAGCTTCCAAGATGAGAAAGTGATCTAGCCTTAAGTCTATTTGTTGATACTCAGATCGCTTGTTTGTCCAATTGTAGGTGCCATTGGCGTTCTCTATGTCGACCAACTTATGGTGGTCTATGAATTCTTGAAATTTTTGGTTGTCCTGTTCCAGGCATTTCTTCCCTCCTTAGTTTTCCTCCAGCGTGAGTATCATATTGAAATATCCTCCAATGATCCATATTTTTTTTTCCACTAGAGATCTGAGGTAAGCTAGATTCTGAAGAAAGAGGTATTTTTCTTGGTTGTTCTGCGGTCCATAGGCATTGGTGATCATACCATCTTTGTCTGAGCCAATGGCTCGGTAGTGAGTTGTGAGAGTGCTTGGAGTGGAGAGGCCTTGGTCTAGAATAACTGTGGTTGGGTTCCAAAGGATGGCGAAGCCCCCAGTGATTCCTTTCGAGTTCGTTTGATAGGAGTCGCAGTTGCGCTAACATATTTTGAGTATGCCTTCTACAATTTTCCCTGCACATTTGGTTTCTTATAGAAGGAGAATGCCAGAGTCTTCCTTCTTAATACAGTTTCGGAGAATCCTTTGTTTGGATCTCCCATTGAGGTCTCCGATGTTCCAGGTGAGAATATTCATCATTAACAGTTTGAGGGGTGGGAAAATGAGCTATCGGAGAGCCTGTGTATCTGTCCCGAGTTGATCATATAATTCCCAACCTCTTTTATTAGCTGGTGCGTCGATTTTCTTCCACGTCTCTTGTTTTCCTTTGGGTGTCTTCTTGGGTCTGGATTTGGGGCTTTGTTGATGCCTAGTCTGAAGATTTCTCCTGTTGAAGAGTCCAGAAATACCTTGTGGAGATTTCTGAGCTGATCTTCTGGTAAGGTTTGTAGGTCCTTCTTGTTGAGTGCTTTTTCTAGCCTTGCTAGGTCAATTTCGTCTAGTTCTTTCTCATCCATTTCCATGTTTGTATCTTCTTCTCTTTCCATTTCATTTACTGAATCTGGATTGTTCTGGCCCTCTGATTTATTTGTTGGGATCAGGTGCTCCTACGGCTCCTGGCTTTCCTTGTTGTTACTGTGATATTTTTCCGTCTCCTTGTGGGGATTCTCCACTTGTTCTGACTCTGGGAGGTGGTTTAGGACTTCAAAGGAGTTAGTATTGGGGTTATTTTTCCATTGTTGGTGAGAGGTTTCTTTTTCATTTTCCTTCTGTGATTTTGAACTTGGGTGGACCCTTCCTTTGGTT
>JZKD02S1622630.1:0-30555 GCA_000966675.3 Picea glauca | reverse complement strand
GACATTTTCGACATCTGAAGGGGATGTATTCATAATCTATGGTTTGAGCCCATTCCTCATCATGGTATTCTAGGATTATTGTGCCTGACAAAGCTTTGGAAATGTTCATGTAAACACAGATTCGTGTGTAGGAAGTGTATTTTCTCTATTTGGTTGCTTCTGAAGACTTGACGTGTTTACCTAGAGTGTTACTAATACCCATTAAAATTTCTTCTAACCAAAACTCTTGGGGTAAGGAGTAAAGGCGAATCCATACCAGAGCATATGCAAAGTTTTCCTTTTCATGGCAAAAGCGGTCTATCCAGAAGCGCACGTAGAGACTGACAAAGTTGTATAAGTAATATCCTCCTTCAAATACTCGATCTTTGACCTCGAGGTTATAGAATATTACTGTTAAGAACCCCTTTGAGCTTAGCTTGAGCTTGTAGTCACCCTTGGGATTCCACCATGCCTTGATCCAACGCGCTAGGTCCTTTTCTGAGGGCCAGAGGCCTAGGAATTTGCCTATGAGGGCATGATCCCTCATGAATTGTGTGTGCTCTCCTATTTTGGTGGTTTTGATGACGTACTGGGTGCAATCGGGGCTTGAGGGATGCATTTTTCGAGTATCCAGACCCGATATTCCTTTGGATGAGAATATTCTGCATCCATGTTCGCTCCTTTTCCTCCTTCAGTCTCTTCTTGCAGATATTGTTCTCATAGATGTAGAGGTGGCTCGAAGGATGACCGACGTGCACATGAGTTATCCGGTTCGTTTGTTGCTACATTGCGGTAGGTGGGGGCATTCACCCCCCATTCTGCCCTCATTCTACTGGAGCCATTAGATCTGTAGTCTAGAGCATGCCAAGCGGATACAGAGGGGGCGAAAGAGGTAAGGGCGAAGGGCTGGCTGAAGCATGAAACCCTAAAACTAGCAGAGCTCGCGAAAAAAATTAAACTGTGTTGTGAAAAAAAATATATATATGTTAATGAAAATTTTATGGAGAATAATTTATGTTAAAATTTTGGAACACTTTAGATATTTTGAGTGGACTTATTTTTTTGGACAATTCAACATTTATAAGGGGAGATAAAGTTTTGAACGAAGTATTGTGTTAAATCTTTGAAATATCCTTGATGTTTCGGGTGGACAATCCACCCATCATTAGAGGAAATAAAGTTTTGAAAGACGTATATTCGAGTGGACACTCTACATATCAATAGGGAAACAAAGTACTCCACCCATCATCAAGGGAAAAAATATTTGAAAGAATCTCCACCCATCATTTGGGGAAACAAAGCTTTGAAATAAGTTGGACACTCCACTCATCATCAAGGGAAACAAAGCTTTGAAAAAAGTGTTTTTTCAAAGCTTTGTTTCCCCTAATAATGGGTGGAGTGTACACTTGAAACGTGAGGAACATTTCAAAGATTTAACACATGTTATTCTCCTTAAAATTATACACTATTGTGATAAATTGTGGAAGTCTATTCTCAAATATATGCCATTTTAATTCCTTCAAATCCAGAGGGGGTAGGGTATGTATACCTCTGTATACTTTACCAATCAAATCGTTGGGTGAAAGGGGTCCCTTGTCCAAAAAACAAGGGAGTTTCATACACCAATTTGGTGTCTAGCTTGGTTGTGACCTTAAAATAAAAATCTTATTATTAATAATCTCTTTTGAACCAAATATTTTAATACTCAATCTCTTTAATCAAAGAAATTACCTCTTAAAATTTTGTATTGATGATTTTAAAATTAAATTTATTGACCCCCGGATGGGGTGTTAGTGTGTACCACTTGACCTATGGAGGAGCTGGCACATGCCACCTCTCTGAGGGGCATGTGATCGACACATGCCAACCCCTCCTGCATTTATGCCCGATGTCCCCCGACATTCATTCCTCCTTATGACTCCAACCACCCTCCACTATTGCAGTGTGTCCCATGCTAGACATTCATTTTAGCCATGGCGAAGGCTGAATTACGAGTACCTCTGTGCGTGTGGGCATTTAGTCTATAATCCCCATTTTATGTCGATGGATCTCCTTAGTGTATGCCATTGTTTCTCCTCCCCCTTGGGAAATCCCACTCCGAGGCGTTCTCCCTGGTTCCCTTGGGAGATTTTCTTCTCTCACCTTCGGTGCTATGTTTTCTCAATCCTCTGTTCTTGCAGGCTATGCCTCAACAGAGAGGAAATCCCAAAAGGGGGCCTCTCTAGTATTGAAGCAGAGCAACCATGTCTCATCTCATTCCCGTGCTTGCGCCACCACCTGACTCCTCACCTCCGACATCCACTCACCCCCCTCGAACATCCAATTCTTTCGTCATTGTTTTCTCCCTGGGCATGTAGGGTGGAGTGGTTCAACCTGCAAGGAAATTTATTGGGCTTTGCACTCGGTCCAATTTCAGACATTGCTTCACCTTCTCAAACTGCAATGGCACCACCTTCTCCACTTGACTCACCACCTTCCACTCACTCCGCTCTGATGTGTTGGAAGACCTTCATGCTCAGCTGGACAAATTCACTGTCAAGGAGGAGCCACCTTGTCCAGATATTTACTTTTTCTCAAACGGGGCATCGTGCGCCTCATGCTCGCCTGCTTCTTTCTCTAGGCACTGAGACTTGGTCTCGGTTATCCCTGACATGGTATTCTCTATCCATCAATACATTGACGACCTCCAGTTTCACCTGGGGCACCTTGGACAATGCATAGAGCAATTGGAAACTCTACTTTAATTCATGCTTCTACCCATGCAAGCATAGGATGTGGACACCGTTTCCCTAGGGAGCGTTATTCTAGCTCCGTCACCACATATGGACAATGCAGGCAACATGGCCTTCTCTCGGGACATGGGAAAGCGAGTCAAGGATGATGAAATTTGCAGGGTGCGCCACAGACGATGACAGTCGGACCAAAACAATCGGAGAATGACCAGGTGTTTACATTCATGTCTTTCTATTTCTAGCACCTTCAGTTTTTTATGTTGGTCAGAGGAAAGTTGTTTTTTAGAATTTTGTTAAACATCTACCCTTATTGATAGTCGAATTGGTTTCCCTACGGAGCAATCCAGACATGATTGTTTAATCTCTCTTAGGCATGCAAGGAACCGGGATGAGCTGAATTGGTTTCCCCTTGGGGCAATTCAACAAACTCTTATCTCTGATTTCACTGTGGATACTGTAATTTTGTTTTATGACAGGGAATATATAGATACCTACTTAAAAAAAAATAAAAAATTATTTATTAAATCTTAATCAACTTCATTTTCAATATCACATTTCAATATATTTTGTAAACATAATAATTATTTTTATTTATAAAAGTAAAGATTATATAAGTTAAAGGGGTTAGTTCAAGTGCTAATGTAGTTAGACATTTGGCTAGTTTTATACCAATATATGCTTGGTCTGAATTCCCTTAGATGAGGTAACCTAATCTATGCTAATGCGTTTACTAGGATTTCCATCCATGACTGAGGAAACACCACTTAAATTTCCCTACAAAATTTTCATCACCAAACACAAATAAACAAAACATTAAACATTATATAATATATCAAATAATAGTAAATAACACACACACACACACACACACACACATACTGAGAACAAGATAGACACAAAATGAAACATAATGAGCATATGCACATTATGATACTAATCCTATTTATAAATATTATCAGTATTAACTCATTGCATCCTTTCAAATATTTTACGACCAAGTTTAACTAGCTCATCATCGTAATATAAAAAAAATACATTATAAAAGTTTCTTATCAATCCAATAGAAAAATGTCACAGTAATGAGAGAAATCTAAACAGATGAGTTGTGGAGCAACAAGTCCTTACCTAAAATGCAGGAAGCAAGTTTCCAATAGCCATTGTTCAAGTTCACAATGGTTGTATTTCTTTCATGAGGACAAGGTAATGCATGTGAAAGTCTCCTCAGAAATACATACATGAAACTAACAACAATAGTCGATGGCTTTGGTGCTTGTATGAATAGTTTGTTTCATCCATCTATTCAATCAAATTGGGTTTATGGTGAAGATACAACACGTATGACTCAATATCTTCTCGCTCAGGCATTCTTGGAAAAGATATAATAAACTTGGATGACTATTTAAATTCAATTTTTTCAGTGTCAATTTTTTCGCCATTGAAGAAGTACAATCAAGGAACTATTTTGAGTGTAAGTTAACCATTTTGAGGAACATATTTATTTTTTCTTGATACTATGTGGAGTCTAAATTTACTTGAACTAACGAGCATGATTGGAAACAATCGAGAGAATATTGTAAGATGAGATTGACAAAGATGTTGTATATTTAATCAAACAATATTGAACTATATAATTTATATAAATTATTTGTTGTTAGCTAAAATGTTGTAGCAGGAATTTTAGTTATCAAGTGTTGAGACAAAGAATCTAGACCAAGAATATACTCTTCCAAATTTTATAATGATGAGAGTGTGCCAAAATATTTGGGATTGATTGATTCCAAAAGAACTCCACAGTTCCTTTTCATAGTTAAATAAAGTGCACATCAATGTTTCTATGACGTATGTAGTAACCGACGAAAGGTTATTTCTATTTTAATATAGGCCAAAATTCAATGCCTTAATCCAAGAGCATGATATAGGTGTGAAGGTGTTTGGAATTTTGGATGATCTAGCCAACTGACATTTATTTGGGAAAAATAACTATTAATAAGTAGGAAATCTTAATTTCGTATGTTTTAATATTTGTGATAGAAAGTCAGAACGATGTAAAGAAGGCGCCATTGAACAGGATGATCAAAATTCTATTTCATATGATATTGATAATATATATGAAGGTTTTGATCACATATTTGTTGGGAGCGTTGGATCTTGATCTGACAAGTCACTTAGGTTATGGTTTTGAGAAGGAAAAGGTGATTCATGGTCTGCATTCTTACTATATCAGTGATGGCATTAATGGGTTATGGTTTTTAGCAGACTAAGGTGATTCATGATATGCATTCTTATTATATCAATGATGGTATTAATGACATTGCATATAGACTACTTTGAATATGCCTATGCAATATACAATGCAATAGAAACGACCACCAAATATGTGGGATTCACACGTTGATAGAACCTTAAATAAATCATGAAAGAGTTAAGAGTTTGGGAATTTATGAAAAGGTAAACTCATTCTAGTGTGACCTCAATGTAAGCAGGTTATCAGTGATTCAACACTACATTACAAGTGCCTATAATAGGTTTTTTTTAATTCTAATGATAAGATGGAAAGCTGAAAAAACAATTTAAATAGCATTTGGAATCCACCTGATATTGCATGGGTGTACAAAATATTTAAATTTGATATTTTATTAGGTTTAAAACAATGATCAACAACCCTTAAATAAGGTAAATCTTACTGAAGGTATAATTTACCAATAACCTCAAAACTGTTAAGTCTTAAGAAAGATTAAAAAATATCAAAGGTTCCACTAAACAATAATAACATCAAAAAGTTTACACATTAAGAAATATTAAAAAAAATTCAAAAGTTTGACTAAACAATAAAACAAGTAGATTAAAAAAATCTCAACAATAAAAATAGCCAAATTAAAACAAATATAATATAACAACAAATTTCATACCACCAACTTCTAAGACGGTCAAAAAATGATCAAAGGTGAGTTGAGGCTGTGTTTAATAAATCCCATGAGTTATTAAAAGATAATACGTAATCAAGATCTTTGGTTTTTAGAGGGAAAAACATAATTGAATGTGATGAAAAACACAACACGTTGCAACACATCAAACACAACACAACACAAGGCATCAATTCTAAATGGAAAATGATCAATCATTGGTGATTATGGTGATATAGGTCGAGTATTCGTACCTTTGCTCCTAGTTTTAGTGGTATCGGTCATAATACTTGCTATAGTGCATGGTAATAAGATTATAAACCATTATGCACCATGTTATATGGCATGTAATCAACATTGTCATTCAAAATAGAACCAAATAAATCAAAATACCAGACATAGCTTGGTTGTTGGATGAACCAAATGAGTGAAACGATTAGGAAAGAAAAAGTTGCATTGAAGGTGTTCAATTTTGGAGCTGTAAAGGGGGGAAATGAAACAAAATAAGGACATAATTCACCTAGAAAGATAGTTGTAATCAAGACTAGTTAAATATCATCGTGAAATTGGATTCTTTTATAGATAAGTCTATTGATTTTCTAATTGAATAAAGGGATAATGTATGCGAATGGCTTATCAATTAAAAATGTATTTATCTTATTCCCTCTCAGTGAGGGAAAATATTTATAATAAAAAATGTTGTATATATTTATGTCAATCCTACCTACATTACATTTTTTAACCCTGCATGCATTACATTTCTTATTATCCCTACACATTACATACGYCATTTRATAATYGAAAGAATGGTTGAATCTAGTAGTTCAAATTGGGACAGGCCATTGAAGGCTCTGGTCCTTTGCTCCATCACCATTGGAACATGCTATGGATGCATCACCATTGGAACATGCTATGGATGGAAGTCTGTAAGATTACAAGTGGAGATAATTGGAAAAGGAGCTTGCTGGGAAAATTGAACATGAGAATGTGAATTTTTGGAGCATTTAGAACTTGTGTGTTTAGTAGGAAAGAGATCTTGGTGAGGGAAAGGAGCATTCACCTGTTGGGAATTGGTAATTTTTCCTCTATTGAGAAAGTTCGTCTTCAAAATATAAAAAAGTTTGGATGCATGTCGATCAAGTGGGAGGAAGTCAATTGTTTCACTTATCTTCCATCAACGGCTCAAGAATTAGTTGTACATCTTCATAGAGATGTCCTGAAAACAAAAATGGTACTTCCTCCTACTGATAGCATCCCTTCCAACAATCCTAGGTATTGTAACATATATCACTTACCCTCTTTGTAACATCCTTAGCCACCAAGAGGTCGGGTAATGCTACCAAAACAACCTTAAATGTTTCCTTTAATGCTCTTATCTGTGACAACTCCATCTTTAAACTACTGACTATGCCACACAAAGATACTTACAGAAAAACATACACATCCATATAACATAGAATGACTATTCTACATATATATAACATATTATTTCGTGGAATAACAATAAGTCTACACATGCAACATATACAACATACACAGACAACGCTCATCAATTACAACATATGTACCATTACATAGCATGTAAATGAACATAAAACAATACTTATCTTTTATTAGAAGACCACCGACTGCGTGCAAACCTTCCACAAACCTCCCAGCCTTAGACCATGTTTCTCATCACTCTCAACAGTAGGTCACCCCCAAGCTAGGACTAAACTCCATCGGGAAAGGGAATTCTAGGCTTGACAAGGACAATAGGGAAGTTGCACAAAGAAACAGGAAGGATCTTTTATCCCAGGAGCCACTTACGCCCACAACCCACAGACCCTCATTCCCCACACGCCTACTCCACCCCAGGAGGGTACACCTTCACTAATACAAGTCCATCAGCGATTACACCTCCCTTAACTTGTGTAACAACCCTAAGTAATTAATTAATTGTCCTTATTAAATAATTGTTTAATGTCTATTAATTTAATTAATTAATTAATTAATAACCATGATTAAATATTTATTTAAGGAATAGTGGTTTAATAAATTAATAATTTTCATTTTGAGACTTATCGTATCGGTAGATGACCCATTAACTCTGAGCAGTAGGTCACCCCCAAGCTGGGACTAAACTCCATCGGGCAAGGGAATTCTAGGCTTGACAAGGACAACAAGGAAGCTGCACAAAGAAACAGGAATGATCTTTTATCCCAGGAGCCACTTACGCCCACAACCCACAAACCCTCATTCCCCACATGCCTACTCCACCCCAGGAGGGTACACCTTCACTAATACAAGTCCATCAACTATTACACCTCCCTCAACTTGTGTAACAAGCCTAAGTAATTAATTAATTGTCCTTATTAAATAATTGTTTAATGTCTATTAATTTAATTAATTAAATAATTAATAACCATGATTAAATATTTATTTAAGGAATAGTGGTTTAATAAATTAATAATTTTCATTTTGAGACTTATCGTATCGGTAGATGACCCATTAATGAAAATAGGATAAGGTGGTTGACACCTAATTGAGGGAGGGTAGTTGAGAATTAAATGAGGGAAGAAGGCGGTGAATGATGGAAGGGAGGATAAGGCAAGGGGGAAGCATTATTGTTGGGGACTGTTTTAGAGGGCTGGGGAGGAGATTGTTGGAGGATGGTATTACTGGTTTTGTTGAGGAGCTTGTTGTGGTTTGGTTGAGGAGCTTGTTGGAGGTCTGTCACAGGGGGCATCGTGGTTGCTGGGGATTTTGGGCTTGGAGGGCCAGGAAACCGCAAGGGTTCCTGGAGCTAGGGAGCCGAAGAGGCTCTGTTCCTAGCTGGCTGGGAGGAAAAGATTTAGTTTTTAGGCAGTTTCAAGTAGTCTACAACAACATGAAAGAAAGGGACAAACTTCTTCTTCAAGAGGTATTTTACCAGTATTAATTTTATTAAGAATGAAAGTTATGTTGTGTAATCTATTTGTAACTATTTTGGACTGTATAATTTGCGAATTTGATATCTAAACTGATTAAATTTGCTAGTAATTCAACATAAATTTGATAGATTTGTTATAATGCAAACATAAATAGAAATTAGATGTCATGTTCAAGAAAGGAAAAGTAATTTAGATTAAAATTTACTATTTAACTTTGAAGCTTAGTATAGGTCTTACACATGGTATCGAAGCCCTAGTTTAAAAACTTGGACCAGGGCCTACCCACCAACTCAATTTAGGAATGGAACTGTTCCCACCCATAAATTTAAACAACCCCTAATATAGTTATATTGAAACCCTAAATAATCTATATAGGGTAATTATATATACTGAAAGCAGCCCAGGGGCCCTTAAACCCTTTAATCAAATATAAATCTGGGACCGAGGGCCAAGCTTAGACTCAAAGCTCTAGCTCCACCTAACCTAAAAGCCAAGCCCATAATTTGTTTTATATACAGATCTATATTTATAAACAATATGCTCATTGAAAGTAAAATGGTATAATATTTTACACAGTGAAAGTGTTAAGTGAATTTTAACACTTGCTACGAATAAACCAACAATTAATAAAACAATTTTTTTTTTTGTATATATCAATTTTGCCCAGGATTTTCTAAATATATATATAAATAACCATATATGAATAAACATATATAAAATATATGTATTAATAACTATTAAAAAAAAAGAGATATATAAATAAAGTGTATATAGAAAAATTATTGGGTCATTAAGACCAATCTCCACTATATTAAGATAAGACCTATTTCAAATGAAAACAACCAATCCCAAACTAAGGTACAAGACAACACATGTTAAGCACCATGCAAGGAGAACCCGTGGGCCCTTGTGCACTATGACTAATAAAAACAATAAAAAAAATTGGGCCAGCTACCCTTCGCATTCAATCTCCATTATAGCTATCAAGACAAGCACCTGCCATCAACAAAAAACATGGATTAGAGCTCATACATTATCAAGTCAAAGCACAACGCGCAAGCACCAAGTAACCTGGAGGAGCACTGCTATGCTCAACGTGTTATCCAGCTATATCCAGCTGATGTCACAACACAACACGACTCAGTAAAGAACCAACGCCCAAGCGCTTATGCCAAGTCACATGGAGGAGGAACCCACGAGGGGGAATTGCTATGACTAACCGCATATATATTTAATTAAAAAAAAATAACACAAAAAAAATAATAATATTGGGCTTGAGACACAAACCCTAACTATTTCAAAAAATTCCACGATTCAATACCGAACAAACAAGCCAACGCCCTTGAGCCAATGCCGAACATACAAGCCAGTGTCGAACACCAGACAGTAACCCAATTTTCCTTTTGTCTCAACATTATATTTAAACCACAGTTCACATCATTCGAGTAAGTCAAACCAGATGCCTAGCCAGCAGGGAGGAACCACAACGAGCCCATGAGTCATTCGTTATGCACTACACGCCAGGTATTCAAAAAAATCATTCGTGATATGCCATCAAACACTCCACGCATTGACAACACCCAAGTACTAGGTATGTCCCAGAAGAAGTTGAATCCCACATGGAGTCAAAATTCTTGCACTACACCACCACTGCGCATGAGACCAAGCATCAAAGCGCATGTGCCAAGCACCAAAGTGCATGTATCAAGCACCAAATCATTGTGCGTGAATACTAAGCACAAGAATCGAGGAAGGAAGAGCCCACGAGGGGATTTTTATCTGCTAAATGCTCCAGGCACAAAATATTACACATAGGCCCAACTCGAAAAAAAAAATTGAGTCGAGGCTCATGGGTTTTGAACCCGCAACCGGTAGCCAAGTCGGCGCCCAAACCAAGCCAAGAACCTGCAACACAACACCAAAACGGTCGGCCACACAAATCCAAGAGAGAATCTAAGAATAAAGAAGAAGAGAAAACAAAATAGATAAGGAAGTCATAAGTGACTTGGCTAGCTTGCTCACGCTTGAAGACCTCCAGCCATGCAACCTTTAAATAATTATAACAAACGAAAATGAACCGTCGACCTCCAGTTGCAGAGGCAGAGGCGGTCTGGAAGGAATGAGAAATGACTGGGAGTAAGGGCGGATTAGGGTTTTAGGGGGAATAAGAGCCCGAGAGGGCACGTGGGCTTCATGCATGCCCGACTAAATTTTATTTTTATTTATTTTATTTTTAATTTTTTTATTATTTATTTATTTTATAAATTGTATTATGATTAAAATCTAAATTATGTTTTAATTACTTTATTTAATTTCTTTTATTAATTTCATTTTTTTTTTTTAATTTTTAAATAATTAATTACAAATTTTAATTTTATTTCAATGCTTTAATAAGAGTAATTAATTAATTAGTAATTGAATGATTAATTAATTAGAAGGGTAATTAACATTAACATATTTAAAAATATTTAATGATTAACATAACATTATCATACTAATTTTTTTTTATTATTATTATTAATTAAATTTCTATTGGAGTGGGCGAGTTTTGAACCGACGACCTATCCACCGAGTATAGAGCTTTCACCAAAGACCATACACTATTGCGCCATGATAGTATTGATAGGTTAAATGTGTTGATCACATGCGAGAGAGTCGGTAGTTTCCTTAGGCGAAAACATCGAGCTTAGAGGCTTTCGACCCTGACCTAGCCACTTCCCCTAAAGAGAGTAACGTCTGTTTACAAACAAGTAAAAAAAACTTACGCCTAACCCTGTTTTCAAGTTTAAATTGCACAAATGTGAATTGCCTTAGACTCTCCCTGACAAAATTTTGGTTGATGCAGATTCAATCATACAGGATGATTAGGACTCAAGGAAATCGAGGTAGAGGGGCATCGTCGCAGGGACCGCCAGCGCCACCACCACCATCCCTGAATTAGCTCTCATTCTACGCTCTTTGGAGGACATAAATGAGACTATAAAGGGGTGTCAGCTAGCAGGGATCAAGGTGGAGCTCCCACCATCTGGAATGGGTAATCCGGAAGCGTCGAGGGATTCAGGGGGAGGGCCTCCACCCAAAGACATCACTAGAGAACTGCAGAAGATTAAACTTCCAGAGTTCATCGTGGGTCGTGCTAGTGAATGTGTAGAGGCATGGTTGGAAGGAATGACAAGAGGTTTCGCCTTAAGAGACTATGTTTCCACATCAAAGGCGAAGATAGCAATCTTTCAGTTAAGGGACAATGCCTTGAACTGGTGGGGCAGCCTGGAGAGGCAGTTACACCTTACCCCAGACACCGTCTCTTGGGAACTTTTTGAGGAAAGGTTCTGAAGGAAATATCTACCATATTACTATGAGGAACAGTAGGTGGGAGCATTTCATGCTCTAGTACAGGGGAACATGACTGTGGAAGAGTACGAGATCAGGTTCATGGAGTTGGTGAAGTATGTTTCATACATGGATAATGACCAACGACATGTAGAATGCTTTGTTTATCGGTTAAACCCTAAGATAAGGGCCATGGTATGGATGTACAGTAGCAGAAGAAGTTGAAAATGCACGTTATGATGAGGAACACATGAGATTAAATGGAGGTATGCGATTGACCTTTCCACATCATCCTGGATTTGTGGGGAAGGCCCCTAGGACCTTCTCTAGGGGAGGGAGCTTCAGGCCACCTCCATATGGTAATAGAGTCACACCAAGGACAATCGCCACAGGTATTTCAATGGCAACGAGTGCAGCATCCCGTTCATCACCAATGATGCAGGCAGGTCCACGACCATCTTAGGGAGAAACTAGTAGGGGGCAGGGGTTCCAGAGGAAGGAACTCATTTAAGAGACCGTCACAGAGAAGTGCACAGGTTCAATCTCGTGTTACATGTTGGGGATGTGGAGGACCCCATTACCAACGTGACTGCTCAGAGTTGCAAGAAGTATTTGTGCATAGAGAAGGAAAGGCCTCGATGGGAAGAGCAAGTGGTAGCCACCAGATTTATGCAGGAGTTAATAATCACCGGGAAGAACATCAATCCACGGTGGTGGAGTCGACAAGTATGCTAATTCATTTCAATGTTAAAATTTTATTTCATTTTGGTGCTATAGATAGTTTCATTTCACCATCTGCATTAGAAAAGAGTGGGTTGGCAGCCTACGAGCATGATGAATTTAAACAAGTTGAGATGGCTTCGGGGGAAAAACAAATGGTAGGACCAAGCGTTCACAATTGTCTAGTAGACCTAGGAGTGTGTACTACTAGGTCGAAGGTATGTGTCACTGCTCTCGGGATGTATGACCTTATCATTGGAATGGATTGGTTAGAAGCTCATCGAGCTATGGTAGATTGTTTTGAAAAAAGGGTGCTTTGTGTTGACGATGAAGGAAGGCCAGTAGAGATCCACGGTGTACGGAGAAAGGTGTCTCTATGATTTATCTCAACTATGAAGGTTAAGTGGTGCATGGGGCAAGGGTGTCGACTTTATGTAGTGGAAGTAGTGAATGAGAGGAAAGGACCCTCCTTCGATGAGTACCCAATGTTGTTAGAGTTTAAGGATGTTTTTCCGAATGAGTTTTTGGGGTTACCTCCTGAGAGGGAGCTTGATTTTACTATTGAGCTAAAACCTGGTGTAGAACTAATTTCTAAGACTCCATATAGAATGACAGTGCCAGAACTTTGTGAGTTGCAGATGCAGTTGAAAGAGTTACTCGACTTAGGGAAAATAAGGCCCAGTGTCTCACCTTGGGGTGCACCAGTAATTTTTGTGAAGAAGAAGGACGGTTCCTTATGATTGTGTATAGATTACAGAGACTTGAACCATGCTATAGTGAAAAATAAGTACCCAATGCCACGAATAGATGATCTATTTGATCAGATGAAAGGAGCAACGGTATTCTCAAAAATTGATTTGCGATCAGGGTATCACCAGTTAAGGATTAAGGAAGACAATATTCCTAAAACTGCCTTTCGAACTCGGTTTGGGCATTACGAGTTCGTTGTAGTACCTTTCAGAATGACCAATGCGCCGGCAGTATTCATGAGCCTCATGAATGGTGTATTTTGGAAGTACTTGGACTGCTTTGTACAAGTCTTTCTAGATGATATCCTCATCTATTCCAAGAAGGAAAGAGAGCATTAGGAACACTTGCGAGTACTGTTGTTCTGCCTTAGAGAGAACAAATTATATCAGATGTTGTCGAAGTGTTCCTTCTTCCAGGAATAAATTCACTATTTAGGGCATATCATTTCCAGTGAAGGAATTTTTGTGAACGCAAAAAAAGTAAAGGCCATTATGGAATGGCCAGTGCCAAAAAATGCTCATGAGGTATGACGCTTCATGGGGCTAGCAGGATATTATCGGAGATTTGTGGAAGGGTTCTCTAAAATAGTGAAACCCACTACCACTTTGTAGCGCAAGGGGGTCGGGTATGCATGGACAAAAGAATGTGATAGTGCATTAATTGAGCTTAAGAGGTTACTAACTAGTGCACCAATTCTACGAGTGCTAGATATGGAAAAGGACTTCACAGTCTGCACGGATGCCTCGAAGCAAGGGTTGGGGGCCGTGCTAATGAAATATGGAGGAGTGATAGCTTATGCACCAAGGAAGTTGAAGAAACACAAGGAGCTTTATGCTACTCATGATTTAGAGTTGGTAGCTATAATGCTAGCTCTGAAACTTTGGAGGCACTATCTAGTGGGGTGAAAGTTTGAGATCAAAACGGACCATCAAAGTTTAAAACATCTCTTCACTCAAATGGATCTGAATGTCAGGAAAAGGCGATGGAGTGAGTTGATGAGTGAGTACGAATTTTGTATTTCATATATCAAGGGAAAAGAGAATGTGGTCGTGGATGCCTTGAGTAGGAGACCACATGTCTTCTCCTTGGTACCCTTAAAATTCAATCTGAGGGAACGTGTGTTGACACAACTTCTTGGAGACAGTTGGTATTTAAAGGTTACCTCAAACCTCCAGAGTGGGAGGCAATTAGATCCAAAGTATGAAGGATATAGTCTGGAAGCAGACGGACTATTGAGATATAGAGGAAGGATGTACATCCCCGAAGGTGGGGATATTCAAAGCATCATACTGAAGAATCCCATAGAGCACTTTATTGTGTGCATCCGGGTGTGAAGAAAATGTACGTAGACATGAGGAAGCTCTTCTTCCGGGTAGGCATGAAGTGAGATGTAGTCCATTTTTTCGCCAAATTCCTAGAGTGTCAACAATTGAAAGCCGACCACCATCACCTGACAAGTCTCCTACAACCACATGATGTTCCTATGACCAAGTGGGAAGTCATTTCTATGGATTTTGTTGTGGGGTTTCAACTCACATCTCATATAGACACAATGCCATCCTTGTTATAGTTGATAAGTTGACCAAGAGTGCTCATTTTATTCTAGTTAGTGACACTTACGATGTCATTGATGTGGCACGCGTGTTTGTAAGTGAGGTCGTCTATTTTCACGGGATACACAAGACGATCATTTCAGATAGGGACTCCAGATTCACTTCTAGGTTTTGGACAAGTTTGCAGTTAGTGTCGGGGACTCAGTTGAAATTAAGCACAATTTATCATCCTGAAAAAGATGGGAAAACCAAGAGAGTAAATCAGGTTATGGAAGACATGCTTAGGATGTATGTTATGGATAATCAAACCCATTGGGAGAAGTACCTACCTTTGGTAGAGTTTGCCTACAATAACCGTTTTCATAGCTCCATCAGAATGCCACCCTATGCAGCTCTGTATGCAAGGCTATGTAAAACACCATTGAGTTGGGAAAGATTAGAAGACGAGTAACAGTTGGGCCATAATTGATTCAAGAGATGGAGTAACAGGTGATTCAGATTAGGCAGAGACTAAAGGAAGCACAGGATAGACAGAAAAGTTATGCGGATGCACACAGGACTGACCAAAGCTATAAAGTGGGAGATCAGGTTTTCATTCGTATTAGACCCAATAAGAGTACCTTTTGGTTCGGGAAGGGGACAAAGTTGTCACCTCGATTTAGAGGAACATTCAAAATCCAAGAGAAAATTGGACCCGTTGCCTATGGTCTCGTACTGCCACCCCACTTGCATAAAACTCATAATTTTTTTCATGTATTTGTTCTATGTCATTATGTTGCTGATGAATCACATAAACTAAATTGGAAGGAATTGTAGGTATCGGATGCGGGAACCCTCACGGTAGAACCGTTACGCATATTGGACCGTAGAGTCTGACAGCTCAAAAACCGTCTAGTAGACCAAGTTAAGGTCCAGTGGGACAAGTATAGTCCGGAATCTGCTACTTGGGAGGATGACGAGACATTACGATGAGATCATCCGTCACTATTTTGACCGCCTCGAGAATATGTTTCTCGAAGGTTGGGTGTATGTAACACCACCTTTCGACTTAGACAGCTAGGATTACCCAAGGCCTAATCACCTTTATTTACTATTCACAGTGAAACTATTAATGATACACTTGAACTTTTAAGACGTATGAACCTTTATGAATGTTTAAATGTATTGGAATGATGATGGATATGATGCAATATATTGTGAGAATGTAAATTTTATGAATGTTTAAATGTTATTTGAATGATGATGGATATGATGTGATCTACTATGTGAATGTAAATTCTATAAATGTTTAAATATCACTTGAATGATGATGGATATGATGCAATATACTATGTGAATGTGAATCCTATGAAGGTTTAAATGTTATTTGAATGATGATGGATATGATGCAATCTATTATGTAAATGAAAATCCTATGAACGGGTAATGTTAATTAAATTATGGGGATATTATGAGATCTATTTCTAACTTGAAAACTTTGATGTTAAAGTTGTTGGTACGTGGATACTGAATTGAGATTATGGTTGTATGCAATTATATGATGATAATGCATAGATATGTATGAGTTTGTGTTATAGACTAATCTGCAGGCCAATGGGCTATGAAAGAGCCAAGGGATAATGTTAATGAAAGTGGATGTCATGACCACCGACCGAGAAACAATATGGTATGAATCTTTGTATGTGAAATTATATTGTTTTGAATGCATTGCTATGATATGTGGACCAGTGCAGGATTTCAGGTGGTGAGACTGCCTAAAACTGAATAAATGATGAAAAAATTCCCAGCAACATGGTGCCACTGTATATTCCATTGGAGGGTGTGGACCCTAGTGCTATTAGGAGGGGTGGAGGCATTTCCCACCGTGTATCCTATGAAACCTAGAGTCATGGGAGGATGGTGTTATCTCATGCTCCCCTAGACATGTGATGATGACTGTCAGTTGCCTGTTGGGGAAGCTTGGTCAAGATAGTGACACTTTCACTTACGGGTTCTATTTGGAGTTAGGTCACTATAGTTGACGCTCCAAGATATTCCAACAGAGGAAGGATAAGAATGGAAGATGGAAGTAAATTAGGGAGGAAGGATGAGTAGAACTAGTTGAGAGTGTATGGAGATTTGCCTTATGGTGGAATTTATTGTTTTCCTTCTGAAAAGAAAATGTGTATATATGTATATTCATAATTACTTAACTAAACTACAATTGTCTAAATAAACATTGTTGAGCTAGATTATTGTAATTAAGGGATTTCACAAACAATTGATTGGTTTATTATCTTTTATAAATTGAATAGTCTTGTTGATTGGATTGGATGCATACAAAAATTACTATAGAGGTGATAGTTATTGTTATTAGTAGATGCACGAGACTTGTATGTATTAGCTACACGTGCATTTCTTGCACATGTACACTAGTATGTATGAATTTTCTTGGCTTACTTACTGATAATGTTGGTTATTGGATATGAATGTGTGAACCATGTGTCTTTTCCCTTGCATCATAAAATACTTTAACTTCGGGACGAAGTTTCTTGAAGGGTGGGTGTATGTAACAACCCTAAGTAATTAATTAATTGTCTTGATTAAATAATTGTTTAATGTATATTAATTTAATTAATAACCATGATTAAATATTTATTTAAGGAATAATGGTTTAATAAATTAATAATTTTCATTTTGAGACTTAGCGTATTGGTAGATGACCCATTATTGAAAATAGGATAAGGTGGTTGACACCTAATTGAGGGAGGGTAGTTGATAATTAAATGAGGGAAGAAGGCGATGAATGATGGAAGGGAGGATAAGGCAAGGAGGAATCATTATTGTTGGGGACTGTTTTAGCGAGTTGGGGAGGAGATTTTTGGAGGATGGTATTACTGGTTTTGTTGAGGAGCTTGTTGTGGTTTGGTTGAGGAGATTGTTGTGGTTTGGTTGAGGAGCTTGTTGGAGGTCTGTCACAGGGGGCATCGGGGTTGCTGGGGATTTTGGGCTCGGAGGGCCAGGAAACCGCAAGGGTTCTTGGAGCTAGGGAGCCAGAGAGGCTCTGTTCCTAGCTGGCTGGGAGGAAAAGATTTAGTTTTCAGGCAGTTTCAAGCAGTCTGCAACAACAGGAAAGAAAGGGACAAACTTATTCTTCAAGAGGTATTTTACTAGTATTAATTTTATTAAGAATGAAAGTTATGTTGTGTAATCTGTTTGTGACTATTTTGGACTGTATAATTTGTGAATTTGATATCTAAACTGATTAAAATTGTTTGATAGATTTGTTATAATGCAAACAGAAATAGAAATTAGATGTCATGTTCAAAAAAGGAAAAGTAATTTAGATTAAAATTTACTATTTAACTTTGAATCTTAGTATAGGTCTTACACCTTGGGCTTCAACAACAGTCTGAACCAGAAGTCTTAGAGTACTGTAGCTGCTACGGTCCTCCCTTCCAGGAGAACTCACTTCCCAACAAACTCTCTCACCTGGGAGAGTTTCTCACAAGCCTGACAACCTGCCTCTTCAACCAGTATTCGACTCAGCTACAGTCGAGTACGGGCAACAACAACAACATTCAACACTCAACTAGATTACGGGTGACATCAGTAACAAGGAAACGGGTATGGACACCCAAACAATAATAGTCAACACGAAGGCATAGCAAGCCTTAGGCGATTACATGGCGCGTCAAGATTATCAACAAGCAACATAGGACAGTTTCACCATTTCTGGTTTCCAATATGCGTGAGGGTATCCAGAGGTCAATGACGGAGGTCTCGGGTTCAGATGAAGGATGGAAGAATAGGAATCCCCCCAACACGGGTTGGCGCTTCAACTTTTAACTGCATGCACCCAAGTCGACACTTGTCTTCTTGGAGCTGCATGCACTCCATTTAGCCTACGTCCCCTTTCTAGGAACTTAGGATAAAAAAATATATCATGTCCACTTTAGCCTTCAAGAATTAATATTAAAATATTATTCCTCTAGAGGTAAGCTGCCTATCTTAGCCCCTATGCCCAAATACTTAGCCCCCTCCCTTGCCCAACCTTGTGGAAGCTTAGTCCCCCATCACTCTTTCTTCTTGGTCAGTCTACACACAACGATGTTTTTATATTAACAAAGTGCATAGTTACATGTACAAAACAGGCTCTTGGCCTTTAACACCTAGGCTCTCTGGCCTACTTGCACATAAGCTTACCAGCTTACAATTGCTCGGCTCACTATCCTACAAAACATGTTTACAATACATAGATATAGCTGGGGCTCGTCCTTGGGGTAGTACAATCCCCTCCCCTTATTTTTGCACTGTCCTTAGTGCAACGTACTTACACATATATAATTCAGAAATTCTTCAAAAGATCCAAGCTTTAGCTATTGGAAGCCCATTATCTAGCTTTACTTTCAAGCACCTATTCTGGTATCCATACTGCAGCTGAAACTCAATTTCTCTATTCCATAGAGTTGCTTCAGGAAAGCATTCAACTTATTGTTCCTTGTTACATGCTTCAATTAAACCTCATTGAAAGCATCGAATGGTTGTAGATCCACGATGTTCCATCAATTGATAAACTTTCAGCAGTGTTATGACTCCACAGACGTAAACACTCTTCTCATACACCTATTCATTCAGAAGCAACATTAGAACATACATGCAACTCTTATAACATTATAACATGTATACGAATTACGAGATACATAGCATACAATGAATAGAGAATTGATACTTCTCTTTTGATTAAGAAGACTTCCATATCGACATCATCTAGGCCAAGGCACCAAACCCCAACAACATTCCAGCCAACGGTCTCTCTTCCCCACATGCTTGTCCCACCCCAGGAGTGTGCACCTTCATTTTCACACAGTCCATCGACTGTTACACCTCCCTTTCCTTGGGCTTCAACAACGAGCCGGACCGGAAGTTTTAGAGCATCATGCCTAGAGGTGTTCCAACTACCCTCAGAGATTTCCAATCAACATCTTCCCCAAGCTACTCTTTGTAATCAACATTCTAACTTTAACCAACATCATCTCATCTACATCACCCACATGCAGTTATCATAAGAAAACATAAAATAATTCATTTAGAAAATCAAACTTAGTTCAAAGGGAATTCATCTTTTCCCCAAAACATGAAATTCTATTTCATAATTCATCTTGGTTGTTGCCATATTATGAATGCAGCCATCCTTGTGGTTTTCCATAGGCACCAAACTGCATACCATTTTTCCTGTATTGCTTCATCTTGCATACAACCAACAAATTATCAGTATTTGGTGTACATCATAATTCACTTGGAATATGTATAGAACCATATGTAGTGAACTCAGAATTTCCTGCACTTAGCAATTCAATCACAATTACCCAACAATTAATAAACTAGAATGACTCGTCATTCTATGCATATGCATGTTCACAGTAATATCTGTAAGTTCATTACTTCTTTTCCTGAACAAGAAAATTTCCTGTAGTTAATGCTCATGTGACTACTTGACTTGCAACTTTCCTATTGCAATGTCTAACACCTCCCTGAAATGTCCTCAACTTCATGAGTTAACAACATTTCAGCTGTTAGTAACAATTATTTCCATGCAATAATATATATGCATGTACTTACAAAACACATTCAATCAATGCATTTAGTATACAGTTCTATCACTTACTATGCATGAGTGAAATTCTCAATGCATACTTAATCAGTGCACCTTGCATTGGATTACATAATGCTCTTTATCTTAGTTATGTATCTCGCCATCCATGAGTTGGAATTTTGACCAATATGTTGATACATTCTCCACACACTTCCTATTGTCTTCCCAATTAATTGGATGCCTTCCTTTTCGACCTGAACACTACACCAAGAATATAATTTTGTGGTGTTCATTAGTGTTAGAAAAAAGGTTGCAGTCCAAGTTTTATTTAAAGGTAGGAATATTTTAGTACTTATGTGGCTCATAACCTTTCCATATCCATACCTTACCATATCCAACCAGGTCCTAGTCTCATACATGAATAGCTTATTGACATTCATTCCTATAACAAGTTCTTATCTTTTAATTCTTTGGTTATTACCCCATAACCAAATTAACATGACATTTTACTATGTCAGTGAGTGCATTCAGAAGCTGAAAGATTTGAATTAATACATGCATTTAGCCTTTACCACATCCAATGGTATGCATTCAATAATATAATCATGTGGTTTTATAAAATAACTTTGGCTGAGGAAATTCTTACCTAAATTTCCTTTCAGCAATTATGCAAAAAGAGTAATAAAAACTCATACCAGCATGACTGCCATTAATAAATTTTATACTACCTAAAATTTGGATGGCAGTAGAAGATTTCATGTTTCTTTTATCAAACTTATAACCAACACTTCATCTCTCTGTTGCTTCCCTCCTTATGCAACAACATCACCAACAACACTTGCAAACACACAAGCATTATTTCGTCTGGATGACTCAACAAGTCGTAACATATTTTCTTCCACATAAATTACAACAACTTCTTTCTCCCTACAAAACTCTTCCTTGTTGATCCCAAAAGTCTACAATTCTTATCAAATTCTTGAATCTTCTTGTGCTCTCACTGTGATCAATGTGCATGATTATTCCTTCCCTGAGCACTTTCGACGCAGTGCACCTATCTCAACGGGGTCTACTGACCTCCCGGTCAAAGGATATTTCAATATTCTGAGTCGAAATGACTCTTCAAGATCGTGATTGAACCCAAAACAATTATACACATCCCCCCTTTTCTCCTTTAGGTGCAGGTCCTGTGATACCTACGCCCTTTGTCTGCATGCTTCTGAAATATCTAGTTTTAGGCGGCAGATCCTTTTTCATGATCCCTTTCCTTTATAAGACCCTGGTCTATTATAGAAAATTCAATACAAATTAAGTATTTCCTGCGATTCTCCTTATCTAACAATTATATGTCACTATTAAATACAGAATCGCTTATACTATTATTCTTGAGGAAAATTAAACCATGATCACAAAGTGAAATATCAAGAACACATAACACAAAAGTTTTACCAGGAAAGCGTAAAGCTAAAAACCCCACTATCATATATTATGTATATCATGAAACATGAAACAATCTCATACAAAACTCTAACCCAAGAGCTCTTAGTATAATACAATCGTCTCACACTATCATACACAAATCAACAAATACATGAGCCAATTCTCTACGTCCAGATAGCCTGCCTCCTCTGCACAATCTCTGCAATTGGAATTCTCACAATTGGAATCCAATTGCCTAGTTTGCACATGCTCATAAGCATATCCACTGCATGTGTGATCAAATCACAATTGATATCCAAATTGTCCCTTTCACCTGTTATCTCAACTAGGTCTCCACTGGATCTGACATGCATGTAGTTAACCGTGGTGAATCTTCAGTTGCATGTGAGTTCATTGATTTACTGAACTCTCACTAGTGCATGTTTAGTTACAACTAGTACAACTGATATTAACTCACTTAACTACACTTATAATTTTGTCACAACTCCAACTCACTCAGTTATGAAAGAAATAATAGATTAATATTTATTGTCCAATTTATTTAAGGGAAAAGTAAATTAGACACATGTTTCTTGTTAACTTTTCAACACTCCCTCTCAACAAGAAAGGGATTATCCTTCACCCCAATCTTGTCTCTATGATATTCGAATTTTCTCTTGGTGAGCACCTTCGTCAGACTGTCTGCATCCTGATCTTCCGTAGGAATGTTTTGAAGCAACATGATCTTCCATCGCACACAATCTATGAGATGATGATACCAGATATCTATATTCTTAGATCTATCATGAAACACAGGATTAATCGAGAGTTTAATGCAACTCTGATTATCACAATGAATCACTGTCGGATCTAAATGAGAACCAACCAAACCAACCAATATATTTCTCATCCAGATAGACTCACATGCAGCTTGACTCGCTGCCATGTATTCCACTTTCAATGAACTAAGTGCCACAGATATTTGTTTCCTGCTGTACCAAGAAACAACTGTAGATATGATACTAAAGATCCCCCCTGATGTGCTCTTTCTGTCTGTTGGGCTTCCCACCCAATATGCATCCGTGAAGCCATGCAACTTCACCTCATCCATCTGTCTGTACCATAATCCATACTCATATGTGCCCTTCAGATATCTCAGGACATGCTTACCTGCCTTCCAAAAGAGTTTGGTAGGCTTAACCATCACTTGATTTAGCTGGTTAACCGCACAACAAATTTCTGGTCTCGTGTTCACTAAATACATTAGCGAACCCACTAACTGTAGATAGACAGTAGCATCCACTACCTCTCCAGAAGTAGCATCCTCTTTCCTCCAGTTTCCTGGAAGAGGAGTATCCATGGATTTGTAGCCCTCCATGTGAAACTTACCTAGTATCTCCCTTGCATACTTTCCTTGAGACACAAAAAGATCACCATCTCGTTGCTATATTTCCAATCCAAGGAAATAATGAAGAAGGCCCAAATCCTTCATCTCAAACTCCTTTGCAAGGTCATCCTTTCATGAGTGTATCAACTTCTCATCACCAGTCAGTATTAAATCATCAACATAAAGAACAATGATTAAAAGCTTACCCTCCACCACAATTTGGTATAGGTTTGCATCCACTTCACTTTTGGTGAAGACCAGTCCAGTGAAATAGTTGTCTATCTAAGTGTACCAAGCACGGGGTGCTTGCTTCAGCCCATACAATTCTCTCTTGAGTCTACACACATGCGAATCTCTCTCAAAGGTCTCAAAACCTTTTGGATGTTCAATGTACACTTCTTCCTCAATGATCCCGTTGAGGAATGCAGTTTTTACATCCATCTGATGAATGCACCAACCCATTTGTGCTGAGAGTGCAAGGATGGATCTTATGGAGGTACCTTGCGACAAGTGCAAAGGTCTCATCATAATCTATCCCCTCGATCCGTGAGAAGCCCCGAGCCACAAACATGGCCTTGTATTTGTCAACACTCCCATCAACAACTTGCTTTACCTTGTAGATCCATCTCGATCCTACCACTGATTTATCAATCGGTCTTGGGACAATTTCCCATGCACTGTTTTTGACAATAGAGTCATACTCCTCTACCATAGCATCAACCCAAGTGGGGTTCTGCACTGCTTCCTGAAAGTAAGATGGTTCAGTCACAATAGATTTTCTCATGAGAGCCATGTATCCAACAAATCAATCAGGAGACTGTCTCTGTCTATGCTGTGAAGTAGGGGCTCCTACATTCTATGCAGCATCTAGTCTCAATCTGTCAGCTTCCGTGGTGTTCTTTCTGCCATTTCTGATGGATGGCTCTGCTTGAGTGGTTTCCTCCACTTCATGAACCTCCTCATGTGGCTGATCCACATCTTGAGACTCATCCTTGGGAACCAGCAGTTCCTCTTCTGCATGCAAGTACAGCTCCCTCTCAAGCGACAACCGCATGAATTTCCCCACATCAAATTTTATATTCCATTGCATAAAAATCATCTTACTGTTTGAGAAATACACACAATAATTATGGGGTGTTTTTGTGTACCCCACAAATATCCCAACTTCAGTAGTCGGTTCCAGCTTCTTCCTGGAATCCTTGGTCACATGCACATAAACAGATGAGCCAAATTTTTTAAAATGAGAAACATCAAGTTTCTTACCAGTAAAAGCTTCTTCAGGTGTACTCATGCCAAGTACTCTATGAGGACAACGGTTCTGCACATAAACCACAGTATTGCATGCTTCTTCCCACAAATGCATTGGTAGGCCCTGATCATGCAACATCACTCGTGCTACACTCACAATCGTTCTGTTCTTTCTCTCCGCGACCCCATTTTGTTGTTGGTTATGAGGCGCTATGAGTTCTCTTCGGATTCCTTCTCTGCTGCAGAAGTCTTTGAATTCATTAGAGATGTATTCTCCACCATTATCACTCCTTAGAGCCTTCACTTGCTTCCCCGAATCTTTCTCCACCAATACTTTAAACTCGCAGAACTTTGAGAATGTTTGATCCTTCTTCTGCATGAAGAATATCCAACATTTACGAGAAAATCCATCAACAAAAATAACATAATACCTATGTTTTGTTGTTGAAGCAATCGAGAATGGTCCACACATGTCTGTGTGAATTCTCTCCAGGATCACCGAAGCACAGTTGTCCTTTTCATGAAAGGTGGACTTTACATACTTCCCCAGGGTGCACCCCTTGCATTGATCTAACTGAGAAAGTGTTCCCATTGGAAGTCCAATAGATATTGGTTGCATGATCTTCAAGGCTCCATGATGAAGATGGCCCAATCGCCTGTGCCATAATTCGCCCTCATGCCGGCTCACCACTTTTTCTGCCTTGCCTATCATGGCACCACAACCATCTACCTCCAGCATGTAGAGATTCTTAACTCGAATCCCTATCATCTTGACTTGACCTGTTGCTTTATGTCGCAGGTAGGATTTTCCACTGCTAAAAACAACATCATAGCCTCTGTCCTCCAACATTGCGACTGAGACCAAGTTTTTCTTCAAACCTGGAACATGCATAACATTTTTCAATTGAAATGGTTTACCTGACTCCCTCTAAAAGGTAATGGTACCAATACCAGTCACATTGTATCATCCATCGTTGCCCATCTCTATATGCATTATGAGATCTTTCTCCTCCCAGTCAATGAAAGGGTCTTTATCTCCCGTCATGTGGAAGGAAGCGCCACTATCCAAATACCACACCAATCTCGATGCACTTGAAGCCATGCATGCGATCAAAGCGAATTCAAGCTCAAATTGTGAGACAAGAGCCTCCCCAGTTGCAGATCCAAAAACCGTATTGTTCTTCCGCTTCTGGGAACAATTAGTAGCGATATGCCCATGTTCGTGACAGTGAAAACACTTCACTTTGGAATCCCTGTTCTTGACTTTAGACTCGGATTTTGAATGGAATTTCTTCCCTTTCCCTTTCCTTTCCTTGGCAGTCAAAGCACAATCCTCTTCATCATCACGCTTTGATGAAGATCCATCTCTGGTGTTCCGCCTGAACTCCTCTTACACTAGATCCGACCATAGTCGTTCCCAATACGACAATTTTTCCCTTCCATTGACAGAGTCTTGATAATTGTGCCAACTCTTGGGAAGTCCTAGGAGATCCAAGCTCAAAAAATCATCAGCAGCGACTGTTATTCCCACACTTCCAAGCTCATCCCGACATTGGACAAACTTCGTGAGATATTTTGGAATGGTGTCGCCCTTTTCCATCTTGATCTTCCCGAGTTTATCTTTGAGCACCAATTTCCTATGGTCACTATTGTTTTGGAATAGATCCGTCAAAACCTTCCACATTGCATGTGGTGTGTTTTTCCCATGGAGACTTGAGACAATGTGGTCTTGTACTCCCTCCAACAGAATCATCCTTGCCTTTGCTACTTTCTTTTTCCATGCATCAAGATTTACAGTGTCTGTCGCATCTGGCTTAGGAACATCTTTTTCAATGTAATCCTTCAAGCCATTGTCTTAGAGTACTTCTTCCATCCTGTCCTTCCAAGAAATGTAGTTCAAGCTGCCCTCGAGTGCATACTCCAACCTCAAGCCATTGAAAGACATTTCGATCTTGAATCAATTGTCGCACCAATAAAATCTTGCAAATTTGAATGTTATCCAACCACCAAACTCAATTGTCGCAATCCCTCTTTCCCTGGGAGGTTCGCACCCCACCTGAGAGTAGCCTAAGGGAATTTTTCACCCTACCTGTGTATAGCCTGCGAAATTGACTGGGAGGTTCACACTGTAATACATTGTAGGGTGAGGGAAGTTCACACCTCTCCCTTGTTCAGCCTGCGAGAATGCTCAGGGAAGTTCACACTTGTCCTTTGATTAGGGTGCAATAATTTTTGCATTGAGAACTGAGCGTAGTCTACAGTACTCACTTTGGAACCCTGCTAGAGACGGGACCCGCGAAAATAAAACTATGTTCGCACCTCACTTCCTTAGCTCCGTGGCCTCCATGGATCTGATACCATGTAGAAATTTCAATACAAATTAAGTAATTCCTGTGATTCTCCTGATCTAACAATTATAATTCACTATTAAATACATAATCGCTTCTACTATTATTCTTGTAGAAAATTAAACCACGATCACAAAGTGAAATATCAAGAACACATAACACAAAAGTTTTACCGGGAAAGTGTAAAGCTAAAAACCCCACTATCATATATTATGTATATCATGAATCATGAAACAATCTCATACAAAACTCTAATCCAAGAGCTCTCAATACAATATAATCGTCTCACACTGTCATACACAAATCAACAAATACATGTGCCAATTCTCCGTGTCCAGACAACCTGCCTCCTCTACACAATATCCGCAATTGGAATTCTCACAATTAGAATCCAATTTCCTAGTTTGCACATGCTCATAAGCAGATCCACTACATGTGTGATAAAATCACAACTGATAGCCAAACTGCCCCTTTCACCTGTTATCTCAACTGGGTCTCCACTGGATCTGACATGCATCTAGTTAACTGTGGCGAATCTTCAGTTGCATGTGAGTTCACTGATTTACTTAACTCTCACTAGTGCATGTTTAGTTACAACTAGTACAACTGATCTTAACTCACTTAACTACACTTTTACTTTTGTCACAACTCCAACTCACTCAGTTATGAAAGAAATAATAGATTAATATTTATTGTCCAATTTATTTAAGGGAAAAGTAAATTAGACACATGCTTCTTGTTGACTTTTCAATAGCTATGACCTCATGGAAAACTGTGATTGCGGGCATGGGAAAGAGTGGTTTTAGGCCAACCTGATATTTTCCCCACAATTCACCTCCATCTTCCACGCATCACTTTGTTAAAACTGTGGTATAAATTGCGGCCTGCTCTCAAATTTTTAACATCCGAGCAAGTTCTGGCCCCGCAATCCATCTCATCCATCGATCTCCAATCCCTTAGCGATAATCCGTAATCAATTACTATTATATATCTTCCCTTTTCTACCTTCTTTCCTCCTTCCACACGCGATCCCAGATATACATGATTTGTCGACACTTAGCTCCCTTCCAAATCAATGACTATGATTGATTCCAGCTCTCCGGCCCTCGGGAGTTTCAACTCTCAACTATGTTCTTTTCCTCGTAAGACAATATTCTGGAGTGGAAGATATATTGACAACTGTCCTCAACAATAGGATGGTTTTGATGAACTCCGGCTCTCCGGCCTTCGGGAGTTCTCACGTCTCCACACACACAAATATTCGGAGTGAATTTCCTCTGAGTGACAGATCTTCTGCCACGCATCCTTTCCAAATCAACATTCATGATTCTCTTCGGGACTTCGACGCTTTCATCCTCTTCTTTCCTTTGGAGTGCTCCATACCCGGAGTTCCTGATCTGGCACCACACGTCCACTCTCAGATCAACGACCAAGATTTACTTCGACTGTTTCTCCTCCTCCTTGTCCACAAATTTCCGAAGTTGTGGATCTTACGCCACCTGTCCTCCTTGACAATGGACGGTCCCAAATCACTTAAGGACTTTGGGACTTTGACAAGTCCACTTCTCCTGCGCACACAAGGGTTAAGTCTCGTGCACTTACCTCCCGATCCAATGGTTGTTGGTCCTTCGCACTTAGACCTAACGGATGGGATCTATTCCTATCCTCTGCACTTTATTTGTTATGTTGGACGCTGATATAACGGTCTAGGATCCTCCCCACAACCGATCTGATCGTTTTTATTGCTCCTCCTCCTGATATTTTGACTTCTTCCACCTTGGAAGATTTTTTCAGTGTTCAAAGGCTTCGGCCTTTGACCTTTCTCTTGCAAGTCCACCTCTTGGATCTCATCTTCGCTCTCATAAGCGTTATCTCTTCTGAGCTTTAGGAATTAGAATGAGTCTGTCTCCCATGCACTCCTTGCATTATCTCTTCTGATATTTTCGATTTACTCATTCTCCTAAGGGTCTCGGCCCTTCTGTTTCCTTTCAAAGGAAAACTTCGTGCCCTCCTGACAACCTTTTTCTCAAAGCACACCTTGTTGAGAATTTTCTATAGAGTGTTCAACAGTGTTGTGAGTATCTTCCTCTGATACTTTTCTCCCTGAACTTGACAAAGATTTCTCTCTGTGAACACTTTCACTCACTCAATGCTCTCTTGGTAGATCCCTACAGAGTTCTCAGTGACTCTATCTCTCTCTAAAATCAACACAGAGTTCTCCCTATGCACTCCTTTCACTTCTGTTGATGAAGGTTCAATGCTATCTCTCCTCAACTTCTCTAAGGTTAACTTACCTCTGTCAACGCACTCCTTGCGGAAAATGTGCACTTCTTGCACTCAAAAACTCAAAAACTCAGAAACAATTGAAACTTATTCAATACTTCACCAGTTTATACATTCAAACCATGAACAACATATAAAAACATAATAATGAACACAAATACATAAACACACTATATGCAGGCAAAACTACTTTTCTATTATCTCTGTGAATGTCTCCTAAGCGCTCTGTGAAAATTGTTTTGTTTCTAACACTCGCTGAACTCTGCAAAGACAACATGTAGTCAATCGGAATTTGTCAAGCCATCATTCCTTAACAAATCCCAAAGCATTCATAAACCAATCTGATTTAAGAAAACGTTCAGATTTCATTTTCTTTTCGAGCTCTTCTCTGATCTGTAATAATTTTCGTTCACTATCCCCTTTCTCTCAGTCCCCAACCCACATTCCCATGGGTTTTGACCAAGTGCTAAATCAATAAGCACTTACTCGGGCCTTCAGCCTTCGGCTTCAAAATATTTCCAAGAACCACACAACAATCTCTCGGAGTTCCGGATTACCGAACTCGCAAAGTAGGGAAAATCAATTGTCCACGTCTACTCATCATCCGATGGCCAACACTTACTATGGAACCTTAGGCATCTGATTTCCATAACTTCGAAGCTTCAGGACTTCGAAGGATTTCACATCCACGCATCCCAAACCATTAATCTCCTAACATTCCCAATCACCTTTGGTGACGTCATTACGTCACATCACTTAATGTTTTCCAATTGTGGGGGCATGCAACGGTGGTTTGGAGAAAATCGTCTTTCATCCCCCAATTCTTATGACGTTGACACGTAACCCCTCGGTGAAACCGCAATTTGGATTGTGGGACCACCTTGGAGAATTAACTCCCTTGCAACTTGGATCCCCATAATGCCTCCTGGCCATCGATCTTTATGTATCATGATCAATGATAGTGCGGGTCCTCTGACCTTTAACTACGTTATGTAACCTTGGTCCCACTAGCCCTACTCATATGGAAGCCACATGGCAGAATACTAGAGGTTGATACGTGGCCCATTAAAATGGGTGACATGCGTCACGTTCCAAATTCCATTTCAATCTTCCATGGTTCAAAATCCACTTACACTTGGCACACAACCCATGTATCCACGTCACCTCCAGGTGACATCATCATGACTCACTACTTCATCTCTTCGGGCTTCAGAGCTTCAGACTTCGAGATTTCTCTTATTTTGCATCAACTTCACTGAAGTCGTGATGTTCGAAGGGATTATGGGTTAACTCCTTTGTACCTTCCCCAGATCTGACAGTCATAAGGGATTTCCCTTCCTTCCGAACAAATCCTATGGTACAGAACAAACTCTGTTACTCTACGGATTTCCAAAGGAATTCATGACTAACTGCCTC
>JZKD02S1622619.1:151489-164039 GCA_000966675.3 Picea glauca | reverse complement strand
ATTTGGTGGCCAAGATTGTCTCCACTATATTATTTTGTATCTGAATCCAAACTTATTCCCAAGTAATATTGGTTGAGTGAAATATTCTTCGATTCCTCTCCTTCCATATCTGCCAGAGGATGACTCCCAGGAGTAGCTGCCAAATGTGATTGAGAATATGATTTTTGAAGGCTCGAATCCTCCACTCAATGATTATGCTTGCTACTCGCTCCCTCCCAAATTAGGGATACAAAACAACATTGGTTGAGGAGATGCTCTTGAGTTTCTTCCAATTGAGAGAGAATATGACAAATGGATGGTCCAAAAAACCATATTTTCTTAAGATTGTCCTAGGTGAGGATATTTTTATGTTTGAATAGCCAAAGAAATGTGCTTATCTTCGGCCACAGGTTAGAGTCCCATATGTTACTCTAGATAGGGGCCTTGGGAAGAATGGATAATTTCAATTTTAGGCCATAGGCGTCTCTGATCGTGAATGTTCCTTTGGGAGAATGTTTCCATTGAAGAATGTCTAGATTGAGCTTGATCTGAATTTTATGCATGTTTGCTTCCTCTTGCCAATGTCCTAGTTCCTGTTGATTATGGATTCCTATCTCTTCCTCATTGGTTTTCCATGTGTGAAAGGTGTCGATGTGGTCGTTTGATTGCCAAAAATATGAGACTACCTTCAGGCATGCCCAGTCTGTATGTGCATGGATAATCTCATGCCATTGTTGTTGAATTAAAGGTGGGAGTTGTTCCAAGAGTTTGTTTAGAATAGGGAAGTATTTCCATTTCCTATTTCCTAGAAAGCATGATCTTGAACGAGGGGTTGATTTCATTTTGTTGTGTGCCAAATAATAGATCATTCTCTACCGCCATTCCATCTAATCAAGTATTCCCACTTCATTGTTGGGGTATATTTGTGTCTCCATAATCGGGCCCATATTTCAGTGGGATTCTTGAGCCACATCCACCAAGTCTTATCTCCCAAGACCTAGTCAAGGATTTGAGGATCTCTACACCCCAAACCTCCAACATATTTCATCTTACACAATTCAGTCTAATTTACCAGCGTCCATTTGTAACCCTCCTTGGTTCCCTGCCAAAGAATTTTTCTATGGATGCTTTTGATGGTGTTAAGAATAAAAACAGAGGAAAACAAGGTGGAAAATATGTAAATGGGGATGGATTGTATGAAATATTTAAGAAGGACTAGATGATTGGCTAAGTTGAGGGTTCTAAAGGTCCAAGAGTTGAGTATTTTTCCCAATGACATGAGGACGCCTTCCCATGAACTGTTGCGAAGTGCATTGTTAATGAGAGGGACTCCTAACTATTTGGATGTAATGGATCCATTGATGAAGCCAAGGATTCGGAAAATGAATGACGTGATGACTCTAGGGGTGTTGAATGATAAAATTTGATATTTTTTGTGGTTGATGGAGGTGTTGGAGGTTGCATTGAATTCATTGATAATATCTAGTATGCACCTAGATTCTCAATCCATGGGAGACCCCATCATCATGGTATCATCGACAAATTGGCTATAAGATATGGGAGGGTTCAATCCATTGAGGGAGATCCCCCAGAGGGATCCTTAATCTATTTCATCCTTGATGCATTGAATTATCCCTTCCGACATGATGAAAAAGATAAAAGGGGAGAGAGGGTCTCCTTGGTGAATTCCTTGGAAGGGGACGAATGGTATGGAGGGAACTTCATTGCTCAAGATAGAAAATAAGGTTGACGAAGTGAGTTTTAGTATCCATATAACCCATTTTGAGTTGAAACAAAATGTAAGGAGGATGAAATGCATGTACTTCCATTTAAGTGCATCAAAGGGCTTATACAAGTCTAATTTTATTAACATCCCAGGAGTTCCCATTGATTTCATGGAGTGGAAAACTTTCTGGGACAAAATGATACTATCCATGATTTTTCATCCTTTGACATATCCAGATTTTCATGAGAAATAATGTGAGGAAGGATGGGTTTGATTCTAAGATAGATTACGTTCGTGATAGTTTTGTATATGACATTGCATAAAGAAATGGGCTTGAGTTGCCTAGGATGGGTAACATGCTCCTCCTTGGGTATTGGTGTGATGAAAGGTGTGTTGAGATATGAGAGGAATTTTTCTGACTATATGGAATCCTCAATGAGCTTCCAAACTTCATCCTAGACCAAAATCCAAGAATAATGGAAGAAATTAGTGGTGAAACTATCTGGGCCAGGAGATTTTCCCACATGCATCTCTTTTATTTCTAGATCTACTTCTTCAATAGTGATCAATCTCAAAAGGGAAGCATTATGTACAGATGTAATGAGAGAGGGAATGTACCAAGTGATTCTTCCAACTGCTGCATATTTTTGTGATTGGGGTTTTGTGAGATCTTGGTAGTACCTGACCATTTCTTGTTTTATCTCTGAGTGAGTGGTTAATATTTGGCCCTAGGAATCCTCTAGCTTAAATATTAGATTTATGTTTCTATGTTGGATCATGGAACGATGGAATAATTTGGTGTTTTTCCCCCTCCCTGAGCCACTGAATCCTGGATTTTTGACGCCATAATATTTATTCCTAAGAATACTGATCTTCCATCTTTTGTTTGACCCGTGCTTATTCTTCTTGAAGTTGACCTATCTATCCTTGGAGTGTTATTTCGTGTTGTATATTCCTCATCTACTTCTCAAGATCCCCCTGGGCTCAATAAATTTTCTTGAATGTGTGCTTGTTCCGAAAATTCAAGTATTTCTTGAATTTTTTCAACTTTTGTTGAAATAGAAGCATTACTAAACCATGCAGTATGGTATCATCCTTCCACCATTGTTGGTGGTTCACTTGAAATTTTAGGTGGGTAAGCCATAATTTTTCAAAGAAAAAAGGCCTCCTACAAGGAGAGCTTGTGATATTGATACATAGCTATAAAATCTCCACCCAATCAGGTTGGTCATGTTACTCCATAATACACTCTAAGTAAACCAAATTGTAACATCCCCATCATACTACTAATCAATTCTACTCTAAATTTTCACTGCACATATTCTACTCTAAACACAAGTCCCTATAGTGTCACTTGAAGTAATGCACTCAGCCCAATTTGAGTCGCACCACACAAATTATAACAACATAAACAAAATTATCCTTTTAACACAACCTTAAGTAGAAGAAGTAACTCAAACTATCGAGAACTAGAGTATTGATCCCACAAAACATCTATGCGCACAACCATCTTGGCATCCTGCACCAATTCTGATTTCTCTACGCACAAAAATAAAGCCTCATTTTCACACATATTTCTTTCCTGCACACCCAACTTCTCAATCCTCTTCTGGAAGACTCATAACCAAAATCATAAAATTAACTTAACAAGTAAGGCTATCAACAAATGACATACTCATGCACAACTACAAACACGACCTATAAGCGTTGTACTTACATGTACAAGAAAAATTGAATAGAATAACAACAATTACTTATATGCATCTACATACAAGAATTAATCCATATGAATCATAGTCAAATATGCACAAATTAAACAAGATAAACACATAAAGAAAACTTATCTTTTATGAAAGTCACCAACTATGTGCATAACTAAGATGTTCCTTCCAACCATAGACACTGTTGCTCATAAAATTTCAGTAATAGGTCAGCCCTGAGCTGGGGCTTAACTCCACTAGGGAAAAAGGGTTCCTAGCGACAAGCTAAGGTGCGAAACTCAATAGAATTTATCAGTCCTAGGTGCTCACTGCTGCAACTAGACCACAATTCATCATTCCCCATGAAACTGTCACACCCAAGGAAGTGTGCCCCTTCTCTGCTAAATATTCCTTCAGGTGCCCCACTTCCCTTCCCAGGGTTACCGACAATAGGACGATCGAGAATTCTCTGAGCCCTGCGACTAATGATCAACACACTAGGAAGAAAAAAAAAAAAATCCCCTTGAGAGTATGCTCACGAGTCTAAAAACTACTTCTCAATATCTAATCTTTCACCCAAAGATATCGCTCACAGTTTTTCAACCCAAATCCTTGATAGTAGAATTCTAGGTACAACCCCTCAACTCCTTACAAGATTCTCTGTGCAGATAAGGTAATAATCATATTTTCAATATAGTTTGGCCCTCTTCTTCTCATGAGAGCCTACAACATCAATTCTCTTCGAATAATGGATAATCTACACAAAATACAATATATATTGCATTCCTTGAACTTTAAACTTGTCACATTCATAAGTAGCTTTAAGCCACTTGTTGACCCATTCCCATCTCTTGGAAACTTAGAAAAAAACAATTATCTAACATTACACTTTTTTGGATATATTATAAAATATTCCCAAATATTTACGTCTCAACCCTTTTCCCTTTTTCTAGTGGAGTCAACCCCCCATCTATTTTAGTATGAGTATGTATGCGTTCAATGATGCAATATTATATTAAAAACTGAGTATAATTACATGGATAGGTGCACTAGCTTATTTGTGTCCTAGATCACCAGCCTCTTACTCACACATGATCTCTCACCTCAATACATATCCAGTCATATATATATGTGTATGTGTGTGTGTGTGTGTGTGTGTGTGTGTGTGTGTGTCTATGTGTGTACTTACAGTCATTCCCATGCACTTACCCAAGTGCATGCAACATAGTGCAATGTGCACACTTACCTAGGTGTGTGCAACACATTGTTTCAGGATAAATTCGTGAGTGCAGACACAGACCAATCTCCCTAGATCCACCTGGATCTAGAACAAAGCAAGATAGAATACTACTCTTTCCCTAGATCTAGATTATTGAACGAACTAAGAGAAATGGATAGTGGACATANGTGGTCTATTTGGTGGCCAAGATTGTCTCCACTATATTATTTTGTATCTGAATCCAAACTTATTCCCAAGTAATATTGGTTGAGTGAAATATTCTTCGATTCCTCTCCTTCCATATCTGCCAGAGGATGACTCCCAGGAGTAGCTGCCAAATGTGATTGAGAATATGATTTTTGAAGGCTCGAATCCTCCACTCAATGATTATGCTTGCTACTCGCTCCCTCCCAAATTAGGGATACAAAACAACATTGGTTGAGGAGATGCTCTTGAGTTTCTTCCAATTGAGAGAGAATATGACAAATGGATGGTCCAAAAAACCATATTTTCTTAAGATTGTCCTAGGTGAGGATATTTTTATGTTTGAATAGCCAAAGAAATGTGCTTATCTTCGGCCACAGGTTAGAGTCCCATATGTTACTCTAGATAGGGGCCTTGGGAAGAATGGATAATTTCAATTTTAGGCCATAGGCGTCTCTGATCGTGAATGTTCCTTTGGGAGAATGTTTCCATTGAAGAATGTCTAGATTGAGCTTGATCTGAATTTTATGCATGTTTGCTTCCTCTTGCCAATGTCCTAGTTCCTGTTGATTATGGATTCCTATCTCTTCCTCATTGGTTTTCCATGTGTGAAAGGTGTCGATGTGGTCGTTTGATTGCCAAAAATATGAGACTACCTTCAGGCATGCCCAGTCTGTATGTGCATGGATAATCTCATGCCATTGTTGTTGAATTAAAGGTGGGAGTTGTTCCAAGAGTTTGTTTAGAATAGGGAAGTATTTCCATTTCCTATTTCCTAGAAAGCATGATCTTGAACGAGGGGTTGATTTCATTTTGTTGTGTGCCAAATAATAGATCATTCTCTACCGCCATTCCATCTAATCAAGTATTCCCACTTCATTGTTGGGGTATATTTGTGTCTCCATAATCGGGCCCATATTTCAGTGGGATTCTTGAGCCACATCCACCAAGTCTTATCTCCCAAGACCTAGTCAAGGATTTGAGGATCTCTACACCCCAAACCTCCAACATATTTCATCTTACACAATTCAGTCTAATTTACCAGCGTCCATTTGTAACCCTCCTTGGTTCCCTGCCAAAGAATTTTTCTATGGATGCTTTTGATGGTGTTAAGAATAAAAACAGAGGAAAACAAGGTGGAAAATATGTAAATGGGGATGGATTGTATGAAATATTTAAGAAGGACTAGATGATTGGCTAAGTTGAGGGTTCTAAAGGTCCAAGAGTTGAGTATTTTTCCCAATGACATGAGGACGCCTTCCCATGAACTGTTGCGAAGTGCATTGTTAATGAGAGGGACTCCTAACTATTTGGATGTAATGGATCCATTGATGAAGCCAAGGATTCGGAAAATGAATGACGTGATGACTCTAGGGGTGTTGAATGATAAAATTTGATATTTTTTGTGGTTGATGGAGGTGTTGGAGGTTGCATTGAATTCATTGATAATATCTAGTATGCACCTAGATTCTCAATCCATGGGAGACCCCATCATCATGGTATCATCGACAAATTGGCTATAAGATATGGGAGGGTTCAATCCATTGAGGGAGATCCCCCAGAGGGATCCTTAATCTATTTCATCCTTGATGCATTGAATTATCCCTTCCGACATGATGAAAAAGATAAAAGGGGAGAGAGGGTCTCCTTGGTGAATTCCTTGGAAGGGGACGAATGGTATGGAGGGAACTTCATTGCTCAAGATAGAAAATAAGGTTGACGAAGTGAGTTTTAGTATCCATATAACCCATTTTGAGTTGAAACAAAATGTAAGGAGGATGAAATGCATGTACTTCCATTTAAGTGCATCAAAGGGCTTATACAAGTCTAATTTTATTAACATCCCAGGAGTTCCCATTGATTTCATGGAGTGGAAAACTTTCTGGGACAAAATGATACTATCCATGATTTTTCATCCTTTGACATATCCAGATTTTCATGAGAAATAATGTGAGGAAGGATGGGTTTGATTCTAAGATAGATTACGTTCGTGATAGTTTTGTATATGACATTGCATAAAGAAATGGGCTTGAGTTGCCTAGGATGGGTAACATGCTCCTCCTTGGGGATTGGTGTGATGAAAGGTGTGTTGAGATATGAGAGGAATTTTTCTGACTATATGGAATCCTCAATGAGCTTCCAAACTTCATCCTAGACCAAAATCCAAGAATAATGGAAGAAATCAGTGGTGAAACTATCTGGGCCAGGAGATTTTCCAACATGCATCTCTTTTATTTCTAGATCTACTTCTTCAATAGTGATCAATATCAAAAGGGAAGCATTATGTACAGATGTAATGAGAGAGGGAATGTACCAAGTGATTCTTCCAACTGCTGCATATTTTTGTGATTGGGGTTTTGTGAGATCTTGGTAGTACCTGGCCATTTCTTGTTTTATCTCTAAGTGAGTGGTTAATATTTGGCCCTAGGAATCCTCTAGCTTAAATATTAGATTTATGTTTCTATGTTGGATCATGTAACGATGGAATAATTTGGTGTTTTTCCCCCTCCCTGAGCCACTGAATCCTGGATTTTTGATGCCATAATATTTATTCCTAAGAATACTGATCTTCCATCTTTTGTTTGACCCATGCTTATTCTTCTTGAAGTTGACCTATCTATCCTTGGAGTGTGATTTCGTGTTGTATATTCCTCATCTACTTCTCAATATCCCCCTGGGCTCAATAAATTTTCTTGAATGTGTGCTTGTTCCGAAAATTCAAGTATTTCTTGAATTTTTTCAACTTTTGTTGAAATAGAAGCATTACTAAACCATGCAGTATGGTATCATCCTTCCACCATTGTTGGTGGTTCACTTGAAATTTTAGGTGGGTAAGCCATAATTTTTCAAAGAAAAAAGGCCTCCTACAAGGAGAGCTTGTGATATTGATACATAGCTATAAAATCTCCACCCAATCAGGTTGGTCATGTTACTCCATAATACACTCTAAGTAAACCAAATTGTAACATCCCCATCATACTACTAATCAATTCTACTCTAAATTTTCACTGCACATATTCTACTCTAAACACAAGTCCCTATAGTGTCACTTGAAGTAATGCACTCAGCCCAATTTGAGTCGCACCACACAAATTATAACAACATAAACAAAATTATCCTTTTAACACAACCTTAAGTAGAAGAAGTAACTCAAACTATCGAGAACTAGAGTATTGATCCCACAAAACATCTATGCGCACAACCATCTTGGCATCCTGCACCAATTCTGATTTCTCTACGCACAAAAATAAAGCCTCATTTTCACACATATTTCTTTCCTGCACACCCAACTTCTCAATCCTCTTCTGGAAGACTCATAACCAAAATCATAAAATTAACTTAACAAGTAAGGCTATCAACAAATGACATACTCATGCACAACTACAAACACGACCTATAAGCGTTGTACTTACATGTACAAGAAAAATTGAATAGAATAACAACAATTACTTATATGCATCTACATACAAGAATTAATCCATATGAATCATAGTCAAATATGCACAAATTAAACAAGATAAACACATAAAGAAAACTTATCTTTTATGAAAGTCACCAACTATGTGCATAACTAAGATGTTCCTTCCAACCATAGACACTGTTGCTCATAAAATTTCAGTAATAGGTCAGCCCTGAGCTGGGGCTTAACTCCACTAGGGAAAAAGGGTTCCTAGCGACAAGCTAAGGTGCGAAACTCAATAGAATTTATCAGTCCTAGGTGCTCACTGCTGCAACTAGACCACAATTCATCATTCCCCATGAAACTGTCACACCCAAGGAAGTGTGCCCCTTCTCTGCTAAATATTCCTTCAGGTGCCCCACTTCCCTTCCCAGGGTTACCGACAATAGGACGATCGAGAATTCTCTGAGCCCTGCGACTAATGATCAACACACTAGGAAGAAAAAAAAAAAAATCCCCTTGAGAGTATGCTCACGAGTCTAAAAACTACTTCTCAATATCTAATCTTTCACCCAAAGATATCGCTCACAGTTTTTCAACCCAAATCCTTGATAGTAGAATTCTAGGTACAACCCCTCAACTCCTTACAAGATTCTCTGTGCAGATAAGGTAATAATCATATTTTCAATATAGTTTGGCCCTCTTCTTCTCATGAGAGCCTACAACATCAATTCTCTTCGAATAATGGATAATCTACACAAAATACAATATATATTGCATTCCTTGAACTTTAAACTTGTCACATTCATAAGTAGCTTTAAGCCACTTGTTGACCCATTCCCATCTCTTGGAAACTTAGAAAAAAACAATTATCTAACATTACACTTTTTTGGATATATTATAAAATATTCCCAAATATTTACGTCTCAACCCTTTTCCCTTTTTCTAGTGGAGTCAACCCCCCATCTATTTTAGTATGAGTATGTATGCGTTCAATGATGCAATATTATATTAAAAACTGAGTATAATTACATGGATAGGTGCACTAGCTTATTTGTGTCCTAGATCACCAGCCTCTTACTCACACATGATCTCTCACCTCAATACATATCCAGTCATATATATATGTGTATGTGTGTGTGTGTGTGTGTGTGTGTGTGTGTGTGTGTCTATGTGTGTACTTACAGTCATTCCCATGCACTTACCCAAGTGCATGCAACATAGTGCAATGTGCACACTTACCTAGGTGTGTGCAACACATTGTTTCAGGATAAATTCGTGAGTGCAGACACAGACCAATCTCCCTAGATCCACCTGGATCTAGAACAAAGCAAGATAGAATACTACTCTTTCCCTAGATCTAGATTATTGAACGAACTAAGAGAAATGGATAGTGGACATACCTTATGAACGCTCTCCTTAAATATTTGTTGTTCCTTGCTCCGCTTCGATGCTCTTGTGCCGTCCAATCACAATAGTACAAATCAATCGAAGTACAAGCAAAATAATGTATTCAATACCTAGTCTATACATGTGATCAAGGAATCATGTAATAAGATGACATCATCATTATGGGAAAGAGGCATATTCATGTATTGAATTAATTGAAAGAGAAATATACAACCTGAGCCTTGATGTCGTAGATCTCCTTTCAATGGCTCCTAGTTCTGACACACACACTTGCTCATACATGAAGAAAATCAACCACATAAGATGACCTTGCTATTGTCATTTGCTGTTGTAGCATCAGTCCTCCATACAGTCTTGCACTGATTCTCCAATCAATCTCCTACTAGCTTTATTCTAATATCTTTTGTTAACCCTTTCCATGAGAAATATCCTCAATATATAGGAGAAGATAGCTTAGTTACTTGGATAGAGAATGATCCCAAGATATCTGGAAAGTCAGTATTTTGCCAACCATTCGAAAGCCAACTCATCCTTCTAGAAGCTTCTTTCTAGAAGGATCGATAATTCATCCATTTTCCTTCTTTAGAAACATGTCCGCACCCTGACTTTGAGTACAATGCGAGAAGTTCGCAGTCAAGCTGAAGGCAGCCTGCGGGAATTAAGGATTCTCGCAGGAGAGTATATATGCAGCCTGCGAACTATTTTTAAACTAAGTTTTCTGGAAACTGACAAGTGAAACCTTTCTCATGAAAATGTTCTTAGTAAAGTGTCTGATTTCCTATTATCACGATACTATCATGACATCATCCCGATGACCAAAAATGTGGATAACAGAATGCCCCCCAAAGTCTGAGAGCGGAACCAGTGACAATCGATAGACTTTGTAAGTTGCATGTGTGTGTCAAGAACTAAGAGCACATCTAATCGGAGCCCTGCAAACAATCAAGCATCAGCAGAGTATCATGAATATCAATTTCAAGGTAGGCATCCCCACACTCAGATCATAGACTAATGACAGCAAAAATAAAGGGCATGGCCACCAATCATACACTGTGGATCCATGTAGTCATAATATAGCACAGCCACCGGAATACACTGTGGATCTGCGCGACAAATGTGCAACCAANGGGTCAGAAATTTTTGCAGAAAAATGATATGGATGAAAGTGATAATGGAGAAGAGATGAATCTAATGGAATAGGTCTCAAATAATGGTGAAAACATGGGTGAACTGAAAAGGGAGTGGGCGGGGTCAGAAATTTTTGCAGAAAAATTATATGGATGAAAATGATAAGGGAGATGAGATGAATCTAATGGAATAGGTCTCAAATAATGGTGAAACAATTTCTCGACTTTTTTTTTTTTTTTTTTACAGCTGCGGGGTTATGCTTTGGTCTGAAGAATGTTGCAGTGTTGAAATCTCCAAATTTTGAACCAAAGAGTATTTACTTAGCAACTCGAACACAGATGCGAGTCAATAGATCTCGCTGGTTTAATTTGTTTGTGTTGTTGTTTATGTTCCCCCAAGGGTTAGGTATTCAAGGGTTCTACAAACAAGGGTTTGCCCTATGCTATAGCTCTCTGATATATGTTACGGGTTCCAACAGGAGTACTCGACCCAATATCTTAGGGCACTAACTAAGGAGGATAGACCGTACCCTTAGCCGTACCACCCGACTACCCAGGTACTAGAGAGTATCTTCCTGAGTGTTGTTCTCGGTGACACTATAGCAATCTGGCGGGCGATAGGTTTATCTAAAGAGAGATTCAGAAAATCTAGGCCGATCCGTACACAGGTGTTGTTTGATGCACTACCACTCGAAGGGGTACCAACAGGGGTTACAAGGGTGGCCAATAGACGTGTGCTTAAGAAACACTTGTATTTTCTGCATGTATGAATCCCGCAACTGCGGGTTTATGCGTGTAACGACAGATCTCTATGGCTTAAAGACATCGGAATATGTCTCTACCCTGAAAAAAAATACCCACAATTTCTGCCAAGGAAAGTGCTCTGATACCACTTGCAAGATACCAGATATATAAAATATGCAGAACATGAATAAAATGCTAGAAATGGCAGAATAATAGTAAAATATTCAACATAATCTTCACAATACACAGAAATAATATGCGAAATAGCAATAGAAAAGCACTTTGATTCAGAAAGAAATGTTCACAGGCCTCTTCGAGGGGGCAACCTCCAGTCGAGCAACGCTCTGTTACAATAATCTCCAAGCTTGGGTTTTCATCCCCTCGACTCTTATTTATACTAAATATGTCTATTAAGAGTTCAACATCTAGAGGAAGATCCTTCTAGAAGCGGAATATTCTATTAGGTCTTCTTACATCCGCCTTATTCTATTTTATTGAAAGGTCTTATTAATATTGACCTTTATTACATCCGAATACATTGATCTACCTATGTGTGGGTTAGGACCTTAACATCAGATGGCAGATAGAGATAGGACTTCTAGACCAATAGGATAATGCCACATGTGACAAGGGGCCCGTCGAAAGGAATATTCATTCCGGACCCCCCCCCTTTGGTTAAAAGAAGAACATCAAGGGGGGTCCGAAATTCATTGTAGACCGTTGATCTGCGCGCCCGTTTCCTGGCTGTAGATCTTAGCACGTCCTTTATTACTCATTCCAGACCCCCCCCCTTCCATTAAAGGTAGAACGGACGGGGGGTTCCGGAATCCATTGTGAACCGTTGATTTAAACACCCTTCACTGTGCCGTCCAGATGTGCGCCAATGTTATTACTGATTTCGGACCCCCCCGGTTAAAAGTAGAACAGTCGGGGGGGTCCGGAATGCTCTGTGTGCCGTAGATCTGGGTTCCACGATCTGGATCATTGAAAAGTGCATGGAGCATACACCAGGAGCGAAGAAAAATGTGTTGGGAAACTTAG
>JZKD02S1622619.1:123062-143733 GCA_000966675.3 Picea glauca | reverse complement strand
TACACTACTAGAATCCTCTACTAGTGAGTCAATTTCCATTGATTACTAGTTAGGAAATTCAATATCTTGTCTTCTTAGGTGTTAGAGGAGGAATCCTTTTAAATAAAACTTACATGGATAATTTCAAAAGGTAAAACCCCCTACATTTTATGGTGAAGTGAAATTTAGGGAAGAAGTTGAGGATTGGATTTTTGGAATAACAATGTATTTCCAATTCCATGATTACTCAAAAACATGAAGGACAAAGTGTCTGTATTCAACTTAAATAGTAGAGGATAAATTTGAGTGGAGTATCTCATATAAATTAACAAATTTAATGAGAGGAAGATATTTTGGAAGTACTTCAAAAAGAACTTTCAACAAAAGTGTCTCTCTAAGAGACACTATGATGGTAAAATTAGAGAATTCCATGAGTTAAATTTGGGGCAAATGAAAATGGATGAATTGAAAATAAGTTTTTGGAGTTGCTAGGGTATGTTATGTACAATGAATATTATAAGGTAAAGATCCAAAATTTCCTAATTGGATTACTTTAGTCTTATAAACATAGAATTGAGTTTGATGAACCTTAAAATCTAGATGAGGCCATTAGAAAGGCTAACTACTATTATGGTTGGAATAAAACCAATCTAGAACTACACAAGACATGGAAGGAAAATAACAAGTAAAAGCTTGATCAAAGAAATGAAGGATTCAAGCCTCCTCTTTATAAAAATAAATAGATTAAATTGGCATATGGTGAGACTAAGCTATCTAATTTGGTAGCAAGGAATCCAGGATATACTATTCAATGTTGGGGATGTGGAGAAGATCATTTTCTTAGAAATTGAGTACATAAAAAGGGGAGTGTCAAGAATCTTCATAACATTGAAGAGGGTGCAATTGCTCATGATGTGGAGAGGACTATTCCTAGGATCTATGATACATTGGAATACCACCAAGAAGATCACAACTCATCTATAGTTGAAGTTGAAGGTAAGATTGGTAAGCAATCTATTTCCATTTTAATTGATCCTAGATCTATTGATAGTTATATTACTCCTAAAATTGTTGAAACATGTGCTCTTGAGAAGTGAAATCATAATAATTCATGGATAGTATAGTGAACAATTATAACCATGAGAAAGGTTAGTGAAATGGTAGAGTGATGTCTATTAGATATCAATGGACTCTTCATATGGGAAAACATAAATATTTTACCACTTGGTTCTTGTGATGTCCCCACTAGAATGTATTGGTTGGAAGCACGTCAACTTAAACTTGAATGCTACAAAAATACTTTTGATTGCCTTAATAAAATTGGAAACTCAAGGATAGTAAGGGGAATACTCAAGGTCATTTTTATTAGGAATATTTCATCCCTACAATTAAATAAATGTTTTAGAAAAATACATCAAATATATATATAACCCATATATTAGATTCAATAGAAGATAAAGGTCCCAAGCTTGGATACTATTTTTTCTTACAGAATTTTAGTGATGTGTTCCATGATGAAGTGATAGGAATTCCTTCAAAGAGGGATATAAAAATTAATGTTATACACATATCTTCACCCATATCAAAGACTCCTTACAAAATGAGTATTCCATAATTATTGGGGATAAAAATGAAGTATTCCAGAATTATTGGGGATAAAAATGCAATTGCAAGAATTTCTAGAAAAGGGATACATTCTACCAAGTGTATCTCCATCAGGAGCATTGGTTCTATTTGCGAAAAATAAACATGGAACTCTTGTGATATGTATTGATTAGAGGTATATAAATAAATTCACAATGAAGAACAAGTATACATTGTCTCGAATTGATGACTTTTTTACCAAATGAGATGAGCAAATGTGTTTGCAAAAATTGTTTTGAGGTTTGGTTACCATCAAGTTAGAATTAAGGAGGAATATATCCTTAGTATAGTCTTTATAATAATGCATGGCCACTATGAATTTCTATTTAGTCTCACTAATTCTCTACCTACATTCATGTGTCTCATGAATAATGTTTTTGGCAAGTACTTAGATAAGCATGTGCTTGTTTCCTAGATGATATTCTTACTTATTTTAAGAATGAATAAGAGCATGAAGGGAATTTGAGAATGGTTTTGAAATTGATAAAGAGAATAATTTGTATGTAAAACTAAGTTTTTTTTTTTATCTGAAATAAATTCATTATTTGGCTCACAATATTTTAAAAGGATGAATACATCTGGATCCCAAGAATATTGAGGCCATAATGAACTATCCCACCCAAAAAAATGTAACATATGTAAGATATTTCATGGGTATTGTTGGTTATTACATAAGGTTCATTAATATATTCCCCATGATTGCACACCATATTAATTATTTTCAAAAGAATAGAATCAAGTTTGAATGGGCACAAGAGTGCGGGGAAAGTTTTCAACTATTGAAAAATATTCTTACTAGTGCCTATTATATCCTTAACTTCCACCATACATCGTCAGAAGGGACATAGTATAATATTTAATCCAAGAAACAACCCTTAGCTCAAGGTTTATATAATTTTTTATGGGTGTCGTTGGTCACATATGAGATGACTAGTGACATGTCTCTTGTCACCAGTTCACAACAAGTGACACCCTCTCATACCTTCTATATTTGTGGAGTTTCAGAGAGATGAACAAGGAATGAATTGGTTCTTTGTGGCATGATCCTTGGAACTCACAACATTTTAATATCCATTGGTATCTAGAAGATATAGAATCTCTCTCAAGCCTCTTCCAAAAATATATAAAGAAGGGCATTCTTGAGAAAGAGGAGGAAGAATCATTTACAGATATATGATACCAAAATCCATAGGTTCTTAGCCATATATATCAATTGTATTCAGGTTTCCTACCTTGGTTGAATATTTGAGGAGGAGAAAGGAGAAACAGGAAAGGAGGAATGCATCTACACTAAGAGGTAATTGCTTTGATGTATTTCTTTCATTTCAATTAATAGATCATTGGCTTTCCCTATAATTGTTTGTGTTCCATTCATAAATGTGCATATATGAATTATTATTCCATATATTAGGGTAGATACAATCTAGATAGAGGATTCTAATGCTAAGAATAATAGTAGGAAGGAATTTTTATGTCACTTGTGTGCAGGTAGCAGGTTGAAAGAGCGTGGAGCTAGATCCCTGAGACTACACCAACCAATGATACATATAATATCCCCAAGGACGAGCCCCAGTTGTATTTATGAATTGTAAACATGTTTTGTAGGATGGTGAGCTGAGTGTTGATAAGATGGTGGGCTTATGTAATTACTAGGCCGGAGAGACTAGGTGTTAAAGGACATGAACATGATTTTGCATATGTAATTATGCAGATCATTAATAAATTATAAACATCGATGCATGCAGACCAACCACGAAGAAAGAGTGATAGGGGACTAAGCTTCCACAAGGCTGGGTAAGGGAGAGGGGACTGAAAGGTTGGAAAGAGGGGCTAATCTTAAGGGATAAGTCCTTGAGAATAATAATTTATTATTATTCCAAAGGCTGTATGAAAGATATGTTTTATCCCAAGTTCCTGGGAAAAGGAACGTATGCTAAATGGAGTTCATGCATCTCTAGGAAGACAGGTGTCGACTTGGGTGCATGCAGTTAAAAAAAGAGAGTCAATATATGTTGGGGGTTCACTTGCCATTCCCCATCCTCCATGAATTTCATTTTATCTCTGCGATCGACCTCTACATACCCTCACGCATCTCTAAAAATAGAAATAGTGAAGTTGTCCTGTGTTGCTTCCTGAGAAGCCTGACGCATCCTGTAACTACCTGAGCCTTGCTATGTCTTAGTGATTGACTGTTACTGTATTGGGTGTTCATAACCGTTTTCCCTCTTGCTATTTATATCACCCATACCTTGTTGGAACTGAGTCAAGCCCGTGGTTGAAGAAGTGGGTTGTCAAGCCCATGGTTGAAGAGGCAAGTTGTTAGGCCTGTGTGCAGATCTCTCTAGGTGAGAGAGTTTGTTGGGAAGTGGTTTTCTCCTAGAGAGATTTCAGCACCAGCTACAGAGCTATGAAAATTTCTGATCTGATGTGTTGGCGAGACCCTGAGAAGGGAAGTGGAGCAGTTGATGGACTGTGGAACAGTGAAGGTGCATATTCCCACGGTGGAAAAGGCATGTGGGGACTGAGAGTCCATGAGTAGTGGGCGTAAGAAGGCTCCTGGAGAGAATCCGTCAAGTTGCACAATGTAGTTTCCTATAACCTTAGCCTAGTCTAGGATTCCCTTGCCCTCGGTGGAGCTTAGTCCCAGCTCGAGGGTGACCCACTGTTGAGCGTGAGGAGAAACGTGGTATTTGGATGGGAGGTTCATGGAAGGTATTCACATAGTTGGTGGATTTACTCCAGCTAAAAGATAAGTATCATTTTCATTCCTAATTATGTATGTTATGCATGTTTGTGCTACTGGTAAATGTATCATGTGTTTTGTTGCATGTGGATTTACTGTTAATCTTGTTTGAATCTGAATGGTAACAATAAGTCTTTGTTATGTGTTTTATTTCGATTAAAATGCATGTTATATATATATGTGTGTGTGTGTGTGTGTGAATGTTCCACTTAGTAGCATTGCCCGACAGTGGGGTTGATGGTCAAGTACGTTACAGATTGGTATCAGAGCTAGTCTGTGGAAGACAAGGTGTTTTGGTAGCATTTCCCGACAGTGGGGTTGATGGTCGGGGACGTTATAGATTGGTATTAGAGATAGTCTGTGGAAGACAAGGTGTTTTGGTAGCATTGCTCGACAGTGGGGTTGACGGATGGGGACGTTACAGATTGGTATCAGAGCCAAGGTTTTCAATACTGAGCCTAGATGGGCCATGTTAATGGAAATTGAAGTAAAATTTTCGAAAAGAATTGTTGTCGAAGTAGACAAAATTCAAGTTCAGAGCCAAGGCTTCAATGCTGAACCTAGATGGGATGGATAAGTGGTCTTTGGACCCAAGGTTTCAAGTGGAAATTGTGTCTGGAGGAACCAATTTTGAACCTCAGAACGTTCCTGAGTTCCAAGAGGTTACCTAGCCATATTACAAAGCTTAGGAGGGGTAGCAGTATTATAAAACCACGACATATGTGGTATTTGGACATAGGGAGAGAGATCACAACATTGGTGGTGTTGGGACGATAGAATTTGTTCGGAAGGAAGGGAAATCCTTTATGACCACTAGATCTAGAGAAGGTGTAGGAGGGTTATCCTAGAATCCTTTCGAAGTTCAGAAATCGGGAGAAGTGGGATGTGCTAATGCACAAACTTCCGAATCCCAAAGCTATGAAGTCCTAGAGGAAAGATACATCGTAGATCGAAGGAAAAGAGCTTGGTCGTTGGATCAAACAGAAGAAAAGATTGTAATTTCGGAGTTTGACAATCGTAAGAAGTGGGATGTGTTGATGCACAAACTTCTGAAGCTCAAAGTTCTAAAGAGAAAAGTAGATGTGGTGGAGACGGATGACATCACCAAGGGTGATGTGGACCTTCCTAGGCATGCCACATGCCACCACCTGGGTTAGTGACATTTTTACTATGTGGACATTAATACAGAGCCTGGAAAGGATAGAAAAGAAGTTGGATAAGGAGACTGACTCAAGGAAAACAAGGAGTTGCAAGACCCCTGAGAGGAAAGGAAGATCAAGAAGAATTAGTAGGCTTCATCGTCACTCCCTGAAGCAGTCCAATAAGGAGGCAGAGAGTAGTTCAAGCCCATATCCTACCAGAAAGCATAGGAGATATGGAGTGGATGAACTGAAGGGAGAAATGAACAATATTAAACCTCCTACGTTTGATGGAGAGCACCAAAAGGAGGAAGATGCTGAGACATGGCTTCTTGGCATGAGGAAATACTTCCAACTACAGAACTATTCTGCTCATGCAGAAGGAAGAATTGAGATGTATCAACTGAAAGGAAAAGCATCCATGTGGTGGGATCAACTTGTGCAGGTGCAACACATTAAGGAGAATAATGTTACTTGTAAAGAATTCAAGAAGTATTTCAAAAAGAAATACTTGACTAAAAGATACTATGACAGAAAGATGAAATAATTCTTTGAAGTCAAGCTGGGTAGCATGTCTATTGATGAATATGAGAGAAGGTTTTTGGAATTGTTGAAGTATGTTTTGTTCATCAAAGATGAGACTATCAAATTCAAAGGTATTTGAGTGGTCTTCCACCTTCCATCGGTGACAAGATCCAATATGATGATCCTAAAACTATGGAAGAAACTATAAGAAGAGAAAAATTCTTATATGAGAAGAAAAGAGAAAACCCACTTTTCGGAAGGCTTGGGATGACCAGAAGAATTTCAAAAAAGAGAAGAGGAAGAAGGGAAACAAGCCTCCCTTTTTCACAAACAATCCTCAAGGACAACCATCTTTTAGAGAGAAGAGAGTGATTGAAGTAGGGGGACAAAGGCTAAGGCAGATGCCCATTCAGTGTTGGGGATATCAGGGAAACCACAAGTACATAGATTGTCCCCACAAAAATGGAAAAGTGAGAGATGTCCATAATGTTCAACAAGATGAAACTATGGAGGACATGGGCAGTAGAGTACCAAGGATCTATGAAGCCCTGGACAACAAGAAAGTTGAATTTCAATCACACATGATTGAAGTTGAAGCTATGATCAATAACCACACCTTTACTATTTTAATTGATTTAGGGGCTAGTCATAGTTATATAGATCCTAGAATGGTGGAAAGCTTTCAATTGTGAAGAAGAAAGCTACGGCAAGTTAGGATTCTACAGAGAGTGGAAGATTATAAGTTGGAAGTTGATGGAACACTCATGTTCAAAAAATGAGTTTATGTACCTAATTTCCAGTAATTGAAACTTATGATTTTGAAAGAAATGCATAATGTGCCTTAATCTAGGCACCCTGGATATCAGAAAACTGTGGCAGCAGTCAAGAGCCATTACTTTTGGCCAGGTATGAAGAAATAAATTACAGAATACATTGCCAGATGTATGGAGTGTCAAAAGGTTAAAGTTGAGCATAGACACCCAGAAGGGTTTCTACAACCTTTACCCATTCCTGAGTGGAAGTGGGAAGTGGTGTAAATGGATTTCATCACAGGACTGCCTAGAACTGGCAAGCAACATGATTCAATCATGGTGGTGGTGGACAAGCTTACAAAAGCTACTCATTTTATTCCATTAAAGACCACTCACAAGGTTGGTAATGTTGTGAATATCTACATGAGGGAAGTATCAAGATTGCATGGTATTCCCAAGACAATTGTGTTTGATAGAGACTCGAAATTTACCTCAAAGTTCTAGAAGGAGTTATTCAAAGGGTTCAGAATGAATATGAACTTCAACACCGCCTATCATCCTGATTCGGATGGGAAGACAAAGAGGGTGAACCAAGTTATAGAAGATATAATAAGGATGTATGTGATGTAAAAACAACCCTAATGGGAAGACTACCTACATTTGGCAAAATTTGCCTACAACAGTGGGTATCAATCCTCATTGAAGATGAGCCCATTTGAAGCACTTTATGGAAGAAAGTGCAACACTCCAATAAGTTGAGATAACCCAGTTGATAGAGAAATAGTTGGGCCAGAGTTGCTAAAGGAAATGGAAGAGCAAATGCTGAAGATTAAGTAGAACTTGAAAGCTACCCAAGACAGACAAAAAATTGAGTTGCTAAAGGAAATGGAAGAGCAAATGCTGAAGATTAAGTAGAACTTGAAAGCTACCCAAGACAGACAAAAAATTTATGCTGATAAAAATAGAACCCACAGAGTGTTTAAAGTGGGAGAACATGTTTTCTTGAAAGTCAAAGCCAATATAAGTTCTCTAAAGATGGGAAACTATTCCAAGTTGGAAGCCAGATTTTGTGGACCATTCAAAATCCTAGAAAGGATTGGATCAGTTGCATATATGCTTGCATTACCTACATCCATGATTTCACATAATGTTTTTCATGTCTCATTTCTTAAGAAATATATACCTGATGCTAATCATGTTATTGATTGGAATGTGATTCAGGTGGAGCAAGAAGGCGTCTTGCAAGTGCATCATATGCGCATATTGGACTGGAAGAGGAAAAATCTCCAGAATCGATCCATAGGGATTGTAAAGGTCCAGTGGACCTGGTATGGTCCTGAGGATGCGACACGGGAGCATGAATATGCCATGTAGGGAGAATATCCGATTTTTTTTTAAGATTTTGGAATTCTTGTTGATGTTGTGTAAAGAATTGCACTGAGGATACTGAAAAAATAAGGGGAGGGGATTGTAATATCCCCAAGGACAAGCCCCAATTGTATTTATGAATTGTAAACATGTTTTGTAGGCTGGTGAGCCGAGTGTTGATAAGATGGTGGGATTATGTGTTTACTAGTCCAGAGAGCCTAGGTGTTAAAGGCCAGGAGCCTGATTTTGTATATGTAATTAAGCAGATCATTAATAAAATATAAACATCATTACGTCCAGACTGACCATGAAGAAAGAGTGATGGGGGACTAAACTTCCACAAGGCTAGGTAAGGGAGAGGGGGTTGAAAGGTTGGAAAGAGGGGCTAATATTAAGGGCTTAAGTCCTTCAGAATAATAATTTATTATTGTTCCAAAGGTTGTATGAAAGATATGATTTATCCTAAGTTCCTAGGAAAAGGAATGTATGCTAAATGGAGTGCATGCAACTCCAGGAAGATAGGTGTTGAACTAGGTGCATGCAGTTAAAACCAAAGAGTCAAGATGATTTGGGGGTTCACTTACCATTCCCCATACTCCGTGAATTCCATTTTAGCTTTGCGATCAACCTCTGCATACCCTCACACATATTTGAAAATAGAAACTGTGAAGCTGTCCTGTGGTGCCTTTCTGAGAAGCCCGATGCATCCTGTAACCACCTGAGCTCTGCTATGTCTTAGTGATTGACTGTTACCGTATTGGGTGTTCATAATCATTTTCCCTCTTGTTATTGCTGTCACCCATACCTTGTTTGAATTGAGTCGAAAGCGGTTGAAGAAGTGGGTTGTCAAGCCCGCGGTTGAAGAGCTAGGTTGTCAGGCCTGTGCGCAACTCTTTCCATGTGAGAGAGTTTGTTGGGAAGTGGTTTTCTCCTAAAGAGAGTCCAACACCAACTATAGAGCTATGATAATTCCTAATTTGGCATGTTGGTGAGACCCTGAGAAGGGAAGTGGAGCAGTTGATGGACTGTGGAACAGTGAAGGTGCATATTCTCGGGGTGGAACAAGCATGTGGTGAATGAGAGTCTATGAGTAGTGGGCGTAAGAATGCTCCTGGAGAGAATCCTTCTAGTTGCATTGTGCAGTGTCCTATAACCTCAACCTAGTCTAGGATTCCCTTGCCCTCGGTGGAGCTTAGTTCTANATATGGAGTGGATGAACTGAAGGGAGAAATGAACAATATTAAACCTCCTACGTTTGATGGAGAGCACCAAAAGGAGGAAGATGCTGAGACATGGCTTCTTGGCATGAGGAAATACTTCCAACTACAGAACTATTCTGCTCATGCAGAAGGAAGAATTGAGATGTATCAACTGAAAGGAAAAGCATCCATGTGGTGGGATCAACTTGTGCAGGTGCAACACATTAAGGAGAATAATGTTACTTGTAAAGAATTCAAGAAGTATTTCAAAAAGAAATACTTGACTAAAAGATACTATGACAGAAAGATGAAATAATTCTTTGAAGTCAAGCTGGGTAGCATGTCTATTGATGAATATGAGAGAAGGTTTTTGGAATTGTTGAAGTATGTTTTGTTCATCAAAGATGAGACTATCAAATTCAAAGGTATTTGAGTGGTCTTCCACCTTCCATCGGTGACAAGATCCAATATGATGATCCTAAAACTATGGAAGAAACTATAAGAAGAGAAAAATTCTTATATGAGAAGAAAAGAGAAAACCCACTTTTCGGAAGGCTTGGGATGACCAGAAGAATTTCAAAAAAGAGAAGAGGAAGAAGGGAAACAAGCCTCCCTTTTTCACAAACAATCCTCAAGGACAACCATCTTTTAGAGAGAAGAGAGTGATTGAAGTAGGGGGACAAAGGCTAAGGCAGATGCCCATTCAGTGTTGGGGATATCAGGGAAACCACAAGTACATAGATTGTCCCCACAAAAATGGAAAAGTGAGAGATGTCCATAATGTTCAACAAGATGAAACTATGGAGGACATGGGCAGTAGAGTACCAAGGATCTATGAAGCCCTGGACAACAAGAAAGTTGAATTTCAATCACACATGATTGAAGTTGAAGCTATGATCAATAACCACACCTTTACTATTTTAATTGATTTAGGGGCTAGTCATAGTTATATAGATCCTAGAATGGTGGAAAGCTTTCAATTGTGAAGAAGAAAGCTACGGCAAGTTAGGATTCTACAGAGAGTGGAAGATTATAAGTTGGAAGTTGATGGAACACTCATGTTCAAAAAATGAGTTTATGTACCTAATTTCCAGTAATTGAAACTTATGATTTTGAAAGAAATGCATAATGTGCCTTAATCTAGGCACCCTGGATATCAGAAAACTGTGGCAGCAGTCAAGAGCCATTACTTTTGGCCAGGTATGAAGAAATAAATTACAGAATACATTGCCAGATGTATGGAGTGTCAAAAGGTTAAAGTTGAGCATAGACACCCAGAAGGGTTTCTACAACCTTTACCCATTCCTGAGTGGAAGTGGGAAGTGGTGTAAATGGATTTCATCACAGGACTGCCTAGAACTGGCAAGCAACATGATTCAATCATGGTGGTGGTGGACAAGCTTACAAAAGCTACTCATTTTATTCCATTAAAGACCACTCACAAGGTTGGTAATGTTGTGAATATCTACATGAGGGAAGTATCAAGATTGCATGGTATTCCCAAGACAATTGTGTTTGATAGAGACTCGAAATTTACCTCAAAGTTCTAGAAGGAGTTATTCAAAGGGTTCAGAATGAATATGAACTTCAACACCGCCTATCATCCTGAGTCAGATGGGAAGACAGAGAGGGTGAACCAAGTTATAGAAGATATAATAAGGATGTATGTGATGGAAAAACAACCCTAATGGGAAGACTACTTACATTTGGCAAAATTTGCCTACAATAGTGGGTATCAATCCTCATTGAAGATGAGCCCATTTGAAGCACTTTATGGAAGAAAGTGCAACACTCCAATAAGTTGGGATAACCCAGTTGATAGAGAAATAGTTGGGCCAGAGTTTCTAAAGTAAATGGAAGAGCAAATGGTGAATATTAAGTAGAACTTGAAAGCTACCCAAGACAGACAAAAAATTTATGCTGATAAAAATAGAACCCACAGAGAGTTTAAAGTGGGAGAACATGTTTTCTTGAAAGTCAAAGCCAACATAAGTTCTCTAAAGATGGGAAACTATTCCAAGTTCGAAGCCAGATTTTGTGGACCATTCAAAATCCTAGAAAGGATTGGATCAGTTGCATATATGCTTGCATTACCTGCATCCATGATTTCACATAATGTTTTTCATGTCTCATTTCTTAAGAAATATATACCTGATGCTAATCATGTTATTGATTGGAATGTGATTCAGGTGGAGCAAGAAGGCATCTTGCAAGTGCATCATATGCGCATATTCGACTGGAAGAGGAAAAATCTCCAGAATCGATCCATAGGGATTGTAAAGGTCCAGTGGACCTGGTATGGTCCTGAGGATGCGACATGGGAGCATGAAGATGCCATGTAGGGAGAATATCCGATTTTTTTTTAAGATTTTGGAATTCTTGTTGATGTTGTGTAAAGAATTGCACTGAGGATACTGAAAAAATAAGGGGAGGGGATTGTAATATCCCCAAGGACAAGCCCCAATTGTATTTATGAATTGTAAACATGTTTTGTAGGCTGGTGAGCCGAGTGTTGATAAGATGGTGGGATTATGTGTTTACTAGTCCAGAGAGCCTAGGTGTTAAAGGCCAGGAGCCTGATTTTGTATATGTAATTAAGCAGATCATTAATAAAATATAAACATCATTACGTCCAGACTGACCATGAAGAAAGAGTGATGGGGGACTAAACTTCCACAAGGCTAGGTAAGGGAGAGGGGGTTGAAAGGTTGGAAAGAGGGGCTAATATTAAGGGCTTAAGTCCTTCAGAATAATAATTTATTATTGTTCCAAAGGTTGTATGAAAGATATGATTTATCCTAAGTTCCTAGGAAAAGGAATGTATGCTAAATGGAGTGCATGCAACTCCAGGAAGATAGGTGTTGAACTAGGTGCATGCAGTTAAAACCAAAGAGTCAAGATGATTTGGGGGTTCACTTACCATTCCCCATACTCCGTGAATTCCATTTTAGCTTTGCGATCAACCTCTGCATACCCTCACACATATTTGAAAATAGAAACTGTGAAGCTGTCCTGTGGTGCCTTTCTGAGAAGCCCGATGCATCCTGTAACCACCTGAGCTCTGCTATGTCTTAGTGATTGACTGTTACCGTATTGGGTGTTCATAATCATTTTCCCTCTTGTTATTGCTGTCACCCATACCTTGTTTGAATTGAGTCGAAAGCGGTTGAAGAAGTGGGTTGTCAAGCCCGCGGTTGAAGAGCTAGGTTGTCAGGCCTGTGCGCAACTCTTTCCATGTGAGAGAGTTTGTTGGGAAGTGGTTTTCTCCTAAAGAGAGTCCAACACCAACTATAGAGCTATGATAATTCCTAATTTGGCATGTTGGTGAGACCCTGAGAAGGGAAGTGGAGCAGTTGATGGACTGTGGAACAGTGAAGGTGCATATTCTCGGGGTGGAACAAGCATGTGGTGAATGAGAGTCTATGAGTAGTGGGCGTAAGAATGCTCCTGGAGAGAATCCTTCTAGTTGCATTGTGCAGTGTCCTATAACCTCAACCTAGTCTAGGATTCCCTTGCCCTCGGTGGAGCTTAGTTCTAGCTCAGGGATGACCCATTATTGAGCATAAGGAGAAATGTGGTCTTTGGATGGGAGGTTTGTGGAAGGTCTGAATGTAGTTGGTGGATTTACTCCAGCTAAAAGATAAGTATCATTTACGTGCCTAATTAAGTATGTTATGCATGTTTGTGCTACTGGTAAATGTATCATGTGTTCTGTTGCATGTGGATTTACTGTTAATCTTTTTTTAATCTGAATGGTAACAATAACTTTGTGTTATGTGTTTTATTTCGATTAAAATGCATGTTATATATGTGTGTCTCTCTCTGTGTGTGTGTGTGTGTGTGTGTGTGTGAATGTTCTGCTTAGTATCATTTCCCGATAGTGGGGGTGATGGCCGAGTACGTTACAGATTGGTATCAGAGATAGTCTGTGGAATAAAATGTGTTTTGGTAGCATTGCCTGACAATGGGGTTGATGGTCGAGGATGTTACAGATTGGTATCAGAGCTAGCCTATGGAATACAAGGTGTTTTGGTAGCGTTTCCTGACAGTGGGGTTGATGGTTGGAGACATTACAATACCCAAGTAAAACCATCAAGAAAAGGTATGCCATTCCACCAACTCTTGGTATAAGAACGAATTTGATTGCTTGTTTCTGATTGGTAAAAGTTTGGTTCTAATTTTTCTTTCATGTTTGTTCTATGCTTTTGAGGTTACATTGAAAATTTTGCAAAGAAAAATATCTCTTTCCCTCCCATAGCTAGAATTAATTGAATTGAACAATTTGCATTAACATCTTTCCATTGCTTTGGTTGGGTCAAGAGTCATAAACAACATTAAATTTTCATCCATTTCCCTTTGACATAAACAACATTTGTAAGAAAAGATTGCATAATCTAAAATTAACTAGAATCTTTTCTTTACTAGAAAAACAACATTGTATAGGTTTAGGGTCTTGGGATAGGATTGGAGAGTGAACTCTCCAAGGCCAAAAAATGAAACCTAGAAGTCATTAAAGAGTGTAAAATCCATTTTTTCAACTAGTGTGTTAGGAAAATCCTCTAACACATGAGGCAAGCATGAGGTCACATCGGGGAAAGTAAGGATATTACACCTCTCTGCATATTTTTGTGTTTACATTATCACTTTGATTAATATGTATACGTGGGTTTCATTGGTGAAAAACCTCTATGTGAGGTAACATTTTTTAGGTAACCTCTATGTCAGATCTAGTATTTTTTTTAGGTCATTGATTATGAGTTGGTAGCATTAGTGAACACTCCTAGGTATCCTACAGAGTTGACTATAGGTGGGGCATGCATGTAGTACCTAGGGAATACGTTCATTCACGGTCTTAGTTCCCTTGGAGGGTTCCCACCTTAATAGAGTGTACTTTCACTGATTAGGGATATTTCAAATAGTTCATCATACCTGCTCTTCATACCTTTGCTGGCCAATATTGTGGGGACTCCATCTCCCCTAGAGGGTTGTTTCTCAAAAGAATCCCTGAGCCATTGGTTTTCTTATTGTTTTCCTAGATTTGTTAGAGGTGTGCTATTTGGTTCCAATTCTACGTTAGCCTTAAGTTGAACTGTTTTATTTTTATTTTGACATGCTATAGTCACTATGAATGAGTCACTAGGTCAATCCCTTTGATTATGAGGACTAGAACAAATCATGGAGGAACAACCACCTCTCAAATGACATGAGATATGTGACTACAAATTCAAAGAGTGTCATCTTTTCTTTGAGGAGACTGATCTTGTTGAAGTGGAAGTGGTGGAAGAAATTCCTCCACCCACCTTTAACCATCCTTTGACTAATCTTGACACACCCGTACTTATCTAGGTAAGGGAACCTTTTACTGAACCTTTTTCTTTTTTGAGTGACTCTCACACCATGTCGGGCCCAAGTGTTTTTTCCAGTGTGGATGAGCCATCAATCCCACCCACAAGTAGGACTGGGAGCACCCCATGTTGGACATGGTGTTGGCATTGATGTCAAAGGATACAAATATGGTCAATATTGGACATAGTTTATGTTGTTGCCATTGATGGAAAGAGGATAAATATGGTCATCGAGAACTTGATTAATGTGTATGTATTCTTATAAGTATCCTATCAAAATTTTATGTTGAATTATGTTACGGGAATCCGTTCACAGAAGAAGAAATTGAATAGAAGTGAAGGGATTGTTCACTCCATGAAGATATCATTGGAATACCTTTACAATCGAACATAAAAAAGAAGTTAGTGTTCTCTAAATACAAGAAGAAAGGGTCAAAATTGGTGCTTCAATAGAATAGAGCAGGTGTCAAGGATCTGGTATAAAAAACTCAACAAGTTTCCTTCAAATAACCTCTTGTACCATCCACCTCACACATTTTTGGGGAAACGACTTGTGTGTCAGCTAACTGGGTGTGTTTTTCACAAAACCCATGTTGTAGAATTTTAAAATTTGTTTTCGTCGCTCCAAAAAATTTGTACTAAAATTATTTTCTAATGTGAATGCCTTTTTAAATTAAAATCAATTAATAAACGAAAAATTTAGCATTTATGTTAATTAAATGAAGAGGTGCAATGTTTTATTATTAACAAAAACATTGGTTCATTTTATCTTTTACAATAAGACACATTTTTTCAATATCATATACCTCTTAAGAGACTATATAAACATAGAAAAATGGTAAGAAGGAAAGTGTCTCTGCAGTCTACATCAGAAGATCAAAAGAAGAAGCAGAGTCCAAGAAAGACACTATAAACATTTTATGCAATCAAGGTGGTAGAGAGGATATCAATAGGATTGAAGTCCTTTGTAGGTTAAAGCCTATTTCACAAGGGAGTTGGTCTTTCCTAGAGTTGGTGCTCTGAAAAAAGGGAGTTGGTGATTCCTAGAGTTGGTGTAGCTTCGAAACAAGAGAGTTGGTGCTCTAAAACTATGGGATTGGTGTCTCCTTGAGTTGGTGATCAGAAGAAGATAGATTGGTGTCTCTCACACAATTGTAACTTGTACTTGTTATTTTTATATTTAAATTTATGTATTCAATACATTCTTGTTGATCAATTGTTATGATTAATTAATTTGTTAATTAATAATTGTTAAAATTTTAAAAGAAAAATCAATATTGATTCACCCCCCCTGTCAGTATTGGCCAATATTTCAACGATTGGTATCATAGAAAGTGCCTTCACCACATTTTAACCACTAGAAGGTATATTTTGAAGAGATCAAATGGATCAACAGGAAGGAATGTCCTCCAATAGAGCACCATTGTTTAAAGGAAATGATTATGATTTCTAAAGTATAAGAATGAAAATCTATCTGATGGACCTTGGTTGTGATGTCCAGAAATATGTTGAAAATGGTTACACTACTCCATCTACTCCACCTACTAATATTGTAACAAAGAATCTATGTAATGACAATTCAAGAGTTCTTAATGCTATTCTTGGAGGATTAGCAAATCCTATATTTGTAAAAGTGATGCACTATAAATCAACAAAGGGAATTTGGGATAAATTGAAGATAATCTATGAAGGATATGGAAAGTTCAAGAAAACTAAACTTCAAACACAAAGAGAGTAGTTTGAGAGTCTGAAGATGAAATAGGAAACAAACATTGTAGAATATTTTCAAAGGGTGGATGAAATAGTCAATTCAATCAGAGCATTGGGAGAAGAGATAAAAGACAAGATTATTGTCCAAAAGGTGTTGAGATAATTACCAATGAGATATGATTCCAAGGTATCTACCTTGGAATATCGAGAAGACCTTGACAACCTTACAATGGATGAACTTCATGGGATTCTTATAGCATATGAAATGAGAATCAGGCAAGAAAAGTCATAAAAAATGGAAACAACCTTCAAAGCATCAAAAGAAACAAGGAACCATAATCATGTGCCAAATTAACTTAGATATATCAGATGAAGAAGAGGCCAACTTTATAAGAAAACTCAAGAAAGGGTCTAGAAAATACAAAGGGCAGATACCTTTCAAATGCTTCAACTGTGGAAAAATTAGACACTTCTCTAACAAATATCCCTATCCCAAACAAGAAGATAATGATGATGAAGAATCTTACAATTAGAAAGATCATAGAAAGGGAAAAACCAAAAACAAAAAGAATAGTACCTTTATCACCAAAGATGACATGAGTTCATCTGAAGAAAGTGAATATGAAGAGTAAACACATATATTCATGGGTATATAAACCCAAGATAATATTTCTAAAAATACTTTTTAGACTGAAATGAACTCTAAGGATGGAGGAGAAGTAGACCTAGAATCAAAATTAATCATTTCTATGGGTGAACTTAGAAAGTATAAAAAGAATAACAAGTTACTAAGAGGCAACTACTAGAATTTGAAGAAGCAAAACAATTAAGAGAAAATGAAGTTTCAAAAATGATCAAAGAATCAGAGAAAATCATCATTGACCTAAAGACTCAACTTCAAGAAGCCAAGAGAAATGAGGAAGTCTTGACTAAACAACTCAATGAAAAACAACAAGATTGTAAGAAGCTAGAGATTGACATTGTTCAACTAAAGAGGGAACATGAGAAAGGAAACAACCAATCAATATTTTATAACAGTACAAAAATATTGAATGACATTCTTAATAGTCAAATATAACCAAACGATAAGACGAGACTAGGATATGATCAATATTCAACATATGAAAAACAAAATACTAACAAACAAACAATCAATTATGAAGATTCTCTTATAAGTCCCTTAAAAAGTGAAGATAACAAGGGGAAGATGGTACCATTAAACAACGTTCCTAATAAACAGAAATCAACAGCCCCTACAAAATAAAAAGAAGACAAAATGAACACATTGACCAGAAGGACTCCCCCTAATAGATATCAACATATATTCCTTGGATATTTATACTATTGCAATGATTTTGGACACAAAGCAGTACATTGTAAAGCCTATAGAAAGTACAATCCTAAAAATGTCCAAAGATATAAGAAAAACAAGAATAATGCAGAGAAAAGAAACTATAATTCATTCTCTCCTTTACAAGATTACAATGTTGAATGTTACAAGAGCAACAATTATTGTCATAAAGCCAGTGAGTGTAGATTTCCAATGCGATCATTGAAGACAAGCATTCCCAACAATAAAGATAAAAATATATGGAAAGAAAAACATGTGGAAGAAAATGTAACATAATGTAAAGTATCCTTATATGCCAAGATCAAAAAGTATCAATGGTATATTGACAGTGGATGCTATAAGCATACGACATGAGGTGAAAGAAAATTTCTCCATATCAAAAAGAAGGAAAAAGGAAGTGTCACATTTGGGGATAATGTACCTACCATAATACTTGGAAAAGGCATAGTCACTTTGGAAAACAAGAAAAATAAAGAAAAACAAATCACTGCTAGTTGAAAATATGAAGCCTAATCTTCTAAGTGTAATTCAAAATTGTTATGAAGGAAATATTCTCATTTTTTACTCCCATAAATGAGAAATCAGGAAGGAAGGATCAGGAAAATTAGCAGTTATTTCACCAAGAAACTCAAGTAATGTATGTGTTTTAGATATTATAGAAGAAGAAGAATTATACATGATTCAAGTATATGAAAGTTGGTTGTGGAACAAAAGAATGGGACACTTGAGCTTTGAAAATATGATCAAAGATAGTAAAAAGGAAGAACTGAAGGACATGCCAAATATTATAAAACCTTTTGATCATGTTTGTAAGCATTGTTAACTTAGGAAGCAGAAGAAAGTTAGATTCAAGACAAAATAATATTCTACATCAAGACCCTTGGAGTTTGTTCACACTGACCTCTATGGACCTACTAGGACTAGAAGTATACAAATATAACATTACCTCATGTTGATTATTGATGACTATACAAGGATGACCTGGGTATACTTCCTCAAAGAAAAATCAGAGGCATTTGAAAAGTTTAAGGCATTCAAAGCTTATGTGAAGAATGAGACAGATCTCAAGATCAAATGTTCAAGGTCATATGATGGAGAGGAATTTACCTCTAATGAATTCGATAAGTTTTGGGAAGATCATGGAATCAAGAGACAATTTTTATCTTGAAGAACTCCTCGACATAATGGAGTTGTTGAAATGAAAAACATAACTATTTAAGAGGTTGCAATAACAATGTTGAATGAAGCCAAAATTCCAGATAAGTTTTGGAGAGATGCGGTATATACAACAGTTCACATACTCAACCAAGAACAACTTAGATTTAACCATGACAGGACAGCTTATGAGATATGGTTTGGAAAACCAGAATCAGTCAAACACTTCAGAGTCTTTAGGAGCAAATTCTATTTTAATAGGGATGATGATAACCTAGGAAAATTTGATTCCAGTTCAGATGAGGGGATATTTCTTGGTTACTCATGAAACAAAAAGGCTTACAGATTCTATAATCTAAATTGTACAAAATATTGAAAACTACAAATGTAAAAGTAGAAGATCTAAAATTGAGAAAAATAAAATCTCAAGATAAATAAAAAATTGATGAATGGAGAAGAACTAGTGATGATGAAGAAGATGGTGAATCACATGATGAAGAAGATGGTGAATCAAAAAATGAAAAATATGTTGAATAAATACATGAGAATGAACCACAAAATGATGAAGAAAAGGATGAGGAAGAAACACCCTTTCCAAAAGATCCATCAAAAAGAGTTCAAGAGAATCACCTTGAAAGCCAAATCACAAGGGATAAAAAGTGCGGAGTAGAATCTAGAAGAAAACTTACATTTGAATTAGAATAGGAAATTCTTTCTCTGGTAGAACCCAAATCATTTTTAGAAGTCAGTAAGAATGAAGATTGGATAAAATAAATGAATGAAGAACCTGACCAAATAGAGAAAAAATAGACCTGGGAACTGGTCCCAAGACCAGAAGACAAAAATGTGATAAGGACCAAATGGATTTTCAAGAATAAACTTAATGAAAATGGACATATTATAAAGAATAAATCCATATTAGTATTCAAGGGATATTCCCAAGTTGAAGGAATTGGCTTTGAGGAGACATTTTCCCCAATGGAAAGATTAGAAGCTACAAGAATGTTTTTGGCATTTGTATGCTTGAAAAAATTCAAAATCTATCAGATGGATGTCAATTCAACATTTTAAAATGGATCCTTCGAGGAATTTAGAACAAGATGAAGAATTTAAGTTGAAAGAAAATTAGGATTATGTATGTAAACTAAAAAAGGATTTGTATGGTCTTAAACAAGCTCCTAGAGAATGGTTCTCAATGCTTGATAACTATCTACAATAGCAAGGATACAAGAGAGGGACTATTGACAACAACCTATATATCATAATTGAAGAACAAAATATGATTGTTGTTGTGGTAAATGTGTGTGATATAATTTTTGGAAGTAATTTGACTATATTGAGCAAACGGTTTGCTACATAAATGTAGAAACAATTTGAGATGTCTATGCTTGGTGAACTAACACTCTTCTTGGGTTTACAATTTACTGATACAGACAAAGGGATATTTATATCCCAAACCAAACATATCAAATAAATGCTAAAGAAATTTCAAATGGAATATCACAAACCTATGAGCACTCCCATGGTTACAGGATGCACACTAAGCTTAGATGATGATTCAAGAAAGGTAGACCAAACCATGTATAGATCAATGGTTGGTAGCCTATTATATGCAACAACAACAAGACCTGATATCATAAAAGTTGTAGGACTAATAGGAGGATTTCAATGTGCAACTAAAGAGACTTATTTGAATGCAGTAAAAATTATATTCATATATCTAAGAAGCTACTTTGGATTTTGGATTATGGTATCCAAAAA
>JZKD02S1622619.1:94795-111463 GCA_000966675.3 Picea glauca | reverse complement strand
CGTCATACGCTCCCTAACGGACACCCGTTCATCCACTTAATCCCATTTTTTCACCATTGTTGTATTGTTCATGATCCAGATGCAACCGAAGCCACCATTCGCCTTTCTCTTAAGTCAACAACTACCATTAACACTTGGTAAACACAGTTAACATCCTTTTTCAGATTTGCAGTTATCAGTCGGATCAATGGTGCCCAAATCCAAATATTCAGAGATCGAAGAGAATCCTTTCCTCCCTCCTCCCGTCGACCTGGATCGAATACCATTGGCTGATAAAGACTACTTAATTACAGAGCCGAAGTGAGAATTCGACTTCTTCGAATTGCACTTCTTTCTCAGAGACATTTTTATGGACTAGAGCGATGAGATTAGACTCTGGGATTCAAATCTTCCACTGTACCTCTTCCCTCAAACATACCATTTCCTCGAGTTCTCTCTAAAACTCTAGACACACTATCTCCCTAGCCAAAGAGCCATTGCTTCATCATCTGGTGAAACTCTCTTCACCATTACCCCTGAAACTCTAAACCAAATAATGCAGATACCCAGAGCCGACTCCCTTTCCCCTTTTTCCATCGAGATTCCGACCAAGATGTACCAAAAGTTGTCGTTCCAACAAAGAGATCAAATATTTGAACTCTTCCTCCCTGAAAATGCTCAATTTCCCAAGATGAATCCCCCGTACCATTCCTCCATCTTCTCAGTGAAAGGTAAGAATATCATTTCTTCCATCTATTGTCTACTAGGATACTATTCCTCCATCTTCTCAGTGAAAGGTAACAATATCATTTCTTCCATCTATTGTCTACTAGGATACTATTCAGACGAGTGGGTAGACGAATCCATCCTGGGTTTTCTATCCACATTTTCCACCAAAGAGACCGTTTTTACTTTCATGTTATGTGTGGGTGTTTTTGATCAGATGATTGAAGCCCGAAGAGAAGGCCCTAAGACACTGACCAGTGCCACCATATTTTCAAAATAAAAAAAATCAAGTTGCAGAAGAAGCACTGGAGAAGATTTTTCAAAACATCAGGTAGTAGGTTCTTGGCACCTCACAAGGACAACACCATCCCCAGATCAAGGATATGGAGGCCGAGATGGATAAATTATTGAATTAGAAAGAAAAAATTGCAGCAATGAAAATCAACCCACTAGATGCAGTCCCTCTCACAAGGATCATTACAACAACAACAACCACCACAGTCAAAATTCCAACAACAACCTCAGTAACAGCCATAGATGCCTTTGAGAAACTAACAAAGTCAATTGAAGACATGAATCTTCAAAGAAATGAAATCAAAATACTACAAGAATAAATCGATAACCTCCAGAAGCTGAAATCCACTATCCAGTCTAGCTACAACAGTGAAATGCACAAGTCACAGAGGCTTAAGCAAGAACTGCAGAAGTTGCAGCAGGAGACAATCATGGCCAAGACACTGTTAGAAGCCAAGGAAAATATTTGGATGGACATCTGCAAATCCATGATAGATATTTGGCCACTCATACATATTATGTTTGAGCAGCATGAGTTGGTGCAGAGAAGAAGACAAGCCAATGGAAAGATAAAAGAAGAATTGGGTGAAAGGCCTACAGAGCCAAATGAGATCATCAGGTTCTTAAATTCTAAAATGAAAGAAGAAATGGAGGCTTTCCAAATTGAGGACAAGACATAAACTATCCTTGAGGTCAAGAAATTTTTGACCAAGAGGGGATTGATGATACAACTTGAGGAGAGAGTCCAGACGATGGACATTGGAGTGCAGAGGTTTTTCAGCAAGGTTGAATCTCTACACAAGAAAGGTCTTCTAGGTTTATTAGTTATCAATGAAAATATGAATACTCTCTCAGACTACAAACAAAATATCCTCACAGTGGAAAAATATGGTTCTAAGTTTGCAGGCATAAAGGGTAGCATCACTGGCAAAGCATTCTTGGAAACTATGCAATTGGACATGAGAATCCAACATGAGATAAAGTACATATTCATCACCAAGCCCACTTTTTCCAAGTACACAGAGATGGACGAAGTATATCGAAGGTTACTCAAAGTGATCATCCCTAGTCAAAAGAGATGGAAATACCTGTGTGATTTGATCGAGTAGAGATGAGGTGTATATCCGAGTCAGCATGAAGAACCATCATATTCAAGTCAAAGATGAATCACCAACCACATTCCTCAGAATCAACACCAAAGATTCGAGAGGGTCATTTAGAATTCCTATTTTTTTTTTAATATGTAATCTATTTAGTTAGATTTTCTCTCCACCATATCCTGATCATTAATGACGGGATCGGATGTAATTTTTCTATAAATACTTTAGAATTCGAATTATTGAGGGTTGATTTTTGCGCTCAACTGATATGTATCTGTAATCTTTTTGAAGAGATCTACCAGTATTAAAAAGGTGATTCACGGGATTCCTACGTGTTGATGTTGGCAATGTGTTTTATTCTTTGTTAATGTTTATCATATTATGTTATCATTTTGTTTTCTAATCTAATCGTTTAAAAGAAGTTTAAGTAAAAAAATTATCTTGAATACTCTGTTGTTGGCTTTTAATGATCTAAATGTTATTCTTATGATATTGTAATAAATAAATTCTTAAATTCTTCTTTATTCTAATTGGCTACCTCACCTGTTTCTGTCTTTCCATCACTTTAAATTCAAAAGATACAACATTTCCATTATCTTTCCCTATGAAAAAAACCTAATAAAATATGTATCTGATCTCAATCCTTAACACAGACCCCATAGCCCAATGGATGTTTAAATGAAATACTTCAGCCAATCTTTATAAAACAAAACAACACACTCATATTATTTTAGCTAGCCTAATATTTAAAATCCAAATATATCTAAATTCTACAAAGAGATCCCTCTCTGAAACTGGTAGGGATAGATCCCAGTTTCAAAGTGGTTTTGTAAGTTACCTCTATGAAATTTCTTCTACCCCTGACAACCTCTAGGAATTTATAGAGTGCTAACACCTATCACCTTACTATCTTTCTAAGCATATTCATTTCTCTTATTTATGTTTTTCTAGATTTCTTTAAAAACTCCTCCTTTTTCTTGGTTTTCCTGACTTTTCAATGGGAGGTAGATGCCCCTAGTGCATCAAAACTTTTGAATCCTTGTTGATTTTTGCACGGAGAGCTAGTGACTTATTTGTTTTCCTTTATTACTTTTCACCAACCTATTGGCAGCGGTCGAGGGAAGCATAATCAATCCTCCTTTATCCTTATGAAGAGTGAGGCATATTGGCTAGAGCCTTTAGGATATTCGCAATCCATCATTGCATTTCATTTAATCCTTCCCATATCTCAACGAACTAAACATTCTTGGTCTGAGCGACGCTATGTTGGTTCATTATGTCTGCTTCTAGCAGTTGGAAGACATGAACATGGGAATAAATATCTATAGTAGTCTTCTCGATCTCTACCTCGATGTTTTTGACAAATGTCTTGAATTCCTTGAGGCCACCTTCATCTTTCTTTGTGTTCCAGAGTTGTTCCTCCAACTATCTATTCCTTTCATCTTTTGATTTTGATGGAACAAATTATTGCAGTTTTGTTATGTGGATACGATGAAGGAAGTGCAAATAGATGTTAGACAAAGTGGTTCTTTGCTAGCTTCCTCTCCTACCATAGTCTCTATGATGATTGACAATGGATTTCCTCTAGTAACTGGGACCTTCATGCTTTGTTGTTGTACAATTTTTTCGATGGATTTGTCAAACCTGAAATTTTTTAATTTCTCCACCTTTCTAGGGTTGTAAGGAGTGTGAAGCCCCAACCCCATCTCACTGAATTGAAGGTGACCACTGGTGAGAGGAACTCTTTTTGATTTATTTTGGATGTTGGTTTCCATAGTAGAAGCACCATTGTGTATTGCTTCCTTGTCCTTCTTTGTTCTCCTTTATGTAATTTGGAATCAACTTCATCCTCTGCCATTTTCTCTGCTACTGATACTTATGTGGTTGCCCTCTCAATTTTTTCTCTCATTTCTTCTTCAAATATTGCTACTTTTGATTCCAGTACTTCATCCTCTACTTTTTCCTTGGATTCCTCCGTTTTTCATTTCTTCTCAACAATGTCCTCTTTCTTCTTTTAGAATTTCTCTTTCTTTTTTGTTTTCTTGTCTACCATTGCCTCCTCTCTTTCTTCTGATTTAGAATGTGTGGCTATTGTTGTGGTTGTGTATTTCTCTACTTCCTCTTCTTCATATCTCTTCTAGGATTTTCCCTCATCCAATATTATGTCCAAAGGTTTTCCTTTTTCATCTGGAAATAACTTCTTAATATGTTCAGACACCACAATGAATCTCTTCTTCTTCTCAGGTAGCTGAAATATATTCTCAGTTATGTTTGTACTTGTTGTAGTGTTGTTTGACCACTTTCTTTGGGTCATGTGTTTGAAACATTTCTTCCCCAAAGAAAAATTATAGCAGCGTGTCTACTTTATCTTGATCTTGTTTAATTCCTCTGAAGGGGTATGATCTGACCCATAACGTTAGAGGGCCAAGATGGATTTCTTATCTCTATATAGTGAAGCCCCAACTTAATGGATCACAATTTGATATGAAAACTCCTACAACACTAACTTATTAAGTACAAACCTGGGGACTATATGAGGATCCTTGATATCTCCATATACCCTTATGTATTCCTCATGCTCCATGGGATACTAATCTCCAATTTTCCACACTATTGCTAAAGTTTTTTCAGTCATACATGGAGTGGGGATTCAAATATAAACTCGTAAAGTGGTGCCAAGAGGTAATCACAGATTCTGTGATACTAAATGTTAGCACAAAATCAAGAGAATGGTTATTCGTAGTTACTAACAAAAGGTATCACTATATTCTAGGAATAATGGCATATTCAATTTCGCAGGGGAAGGAGGTCTTACATGAATCATATATGATACTTGTATGATTAAGGAAGCTTTGAAGAGAACAACATCATATCTAATTATAACCTACTCATACCCATATATTTACCATTAAAGTTAAGATACGATAGTAATAAAAATTAATTGTATAAGAATAAGAAAATATGCAGTGAAAACAAAGATCCATTCATAACAGAGACAAATGACCATAAAAAAGTTTTTAGGGCCCCAAATCACACCATTTCATTAACTTATAGCAGTAAAAAGACGTCATACACTCATATCTAATAGAATAATTTCCAAAGTATGCATATATTTGATACATTATCTCATGCAACAACATCTAACTCCTCATAACTCATTAGAAACTCAAAACCTATGGTATATGAAATAGTAGTACCAACATAAATCATTACGATATCTAGTCATGATTATATTAACCAGATATCAACCCAAGGATACAACAATAGATAATTGCAACAACAACAATATCAACCTTTTTCATTAACCCTCTTCCGGTTACATTTCCCTTTTATTTATACTTTCATGTCTTATAAAAAGTCACTTGACTAAATAAAATCCACTCTTCTCCTCTTCGTGTACTCCTTTGTTTTCCTCATGCGGTATTGTGTCTTCTGCTATATTCTATATTTCAAATTGGCTCATGATGCATTCGACTATTTCTATTTCTTATATATTTCCATTTGGTGTGCAATATTTTATCAAAATAGAGGCTTTATCAAGATGAAGGGCCAAAATATTGTACACTATTAAGGGCTTGTTGGTGGAAGTGTTCATGATTATCCATGTGGTCCTACAACTTTCATACCAAAATAGAATATCTCACAACAAACTCTTGAGCTGCAAAAACATCCAGTTTTGAAGGCTTATTGGAGAGCATATTCTGCCACTTTGTTTCTAGAACAAAGTCCAATTTGTGCATCTATACATACATTGCTTGAACTGCAGGTTTGAATTCCCACAGTTGTTTCTTGGATGTTTGGGCAACTTCAAACATTTCATCTATCCTCCATGTTCGTCTGTTGAATCTAGACTCTCAATTCTTCAGTCACCTTACTCCTTCTTTTCAAAAAACCAACCTAATAATAAAACATGGTAAAAATCTTACTGCATTCAAAATTCTGGTCATGAAGGGAGGACCGAACGATATACCCTTTCACAACCACTTGCATAATTTTATCTAACATATCCTTTTTTTCATCCCACTCTTTCAGTAGAATTGATTCCATTTATTGTTGTAGACTGTCTATTTTCTCATCCAGTTGGGACCATGCATCTACAATAAATTCAACATGTTTCTCGAGTGCAACTGAAGTAATATATTTTGGCAGCTGAGGGGAAGCCTACCAAAACTTAGGAAAAACTTAAACTAACTTCCCAAAAACAACATCGAGTAATGATTGATCCTATGCACGCAAGGTGTATGTTCAATCATGGTCCTCTGACACTATCTCTAACTCATGCCTCAAGCGTTGGCTCTATTGCATTAATTATTCAATATCCTCCCCTACATAAATAATTTGTTTCTATATATGGGAAGCATAATATATTATGGAATTCAACAATGTTGGTCTGGACCAGGCCGCAAAATCATCACTAGTGATGTATTGATCCATAGGTAGTCTTGACGTAAGTGGTTGGCCACTTGCAATTGAACTCTTAGAAAATTTGGGGTGTCAGTTCCATATAGACTTGGAGAGTTACTCTGGAAACTACAAGGAAGACTCTCTTGAATATTATTATGAATTGAGGGTACAACCTTTGTGTTCTCTAGAAATAATTGTAGAATCATGCAACATTGTTAAGGATCCTAGAGGAAGGGTGCAACCTATTCCCAAAACAAAAATGGTGATATAGGTCGAAGTGGCTTCTTCTTGGATGTCCATAGGATCATGTGAAGGATATGGACCTGATTGACCCTTATCCTCTATATATTTATCTATCTTTGAATTGAGGATAGTGTCTTGAGGAAGGGTTTGGGGCACATTAAGCATGGGAAGGGGAACATTTATTTGCGAAACATGTGGTTAAGGAAATGGAATATGGATAGTACTTCCATTGGCCACATTTGATAGATCAACAGACTCAGGGTCAGATGTTCCATTAGTAAGACAAAAAAGAGTGGTGATATGATTGGTGAAACAGTCCCAGGAGGGGTAGTTTGAGGTGGAATGGATTCTTCATCAATGAGGGTGCAACGAGTTTCATAAAAAATGACTATGAGGTCATCGATGATAGTAATAATAGGGAAATTGGATTTAACATAGTTAAAACCTCGTGTATGTGGTGGAAGTGAAGTAATTGAGATGACATCAATAACGATAGGGGGTGTAGTAGACGAGGACATGGAATTGGTGTGAGATTTCTTAGTGGGAATTGAAAAGGCAGCTTCAAAGGATTCTTTGAACTCCTTACTTGTGAAGAAAACAGTATATGGGATTGATGGAAATTGTGGTATCCCTAGAACTGACCTTGGAAAATATTCCTCTTCCTTTTCCTCTTCTGAATCCAAAGGTGTGCATTGTCTCTTCACAGCTCCACTAGAACTAGGAACATCTATAGTCATTGGGGCCTCCCATGAAAAAATCGAGGGAATTTGATCAGATATTCATGAGGACTTCTACATTGTATTTCCACTAGTCCATCAAAAAACCTCCTTGTTCAAAACTTCTTCATCAAGATAATAGATCAGTGGGGGAGTGTGAAACTTCTCAGGATTCGTAACTTGTGGCCTCACAAAGGTACGATCCTTGTTCATTCCGAAACAAATTTTGATAGTGTTCTTATTAAGTAATTCCTACATAATTCCCATGTGTTGGGTGGTATTGATTAAGTCATTGTACCATTCTAGAAAATCAGTATCGTTGAATGATACATTTGTGGCATTTGTTATTTCTTTCCAAGTCTCAAATATCATATTTATTTGACTATCTAGAGTCATTGTTATCTCCCACCCTTGTAGTGGCCTCCATTTCCACATGGTGAATGAAACTAAGAGATACTTATATATGAAGTATCCACCCATCGCATGCATATTAATGAAATCATGTATAATCACGTTCATCAAATACTTGCAGTAGTTCATTTGTTCTCCATGTGGACAAAAATTGACAACTCACAAGGAATCCAATGTGTAGTATCCCTTGGAATATTTTTTCATCACTTTGTCTACAATCAAGTAGCAGGAATACCAAATAGGTGCATTGATGATTGACTCAATGAGGGCTCCACAACTTCCACTTATGGTACGAAACTTATCATATAGGTTGAGCTCACCCTTTTCCAAACATTCTTTCCTAATCCTTGGAATTGCTTTCTGACCTATTTTTCCTCCATGGAAACGAATGTCAATTGATGGATATCAGTAGCATGGATTGAATACTCTCAGTCTGGCCACAAATAGCCATTGTATACCCTTCTAATTAAAAACTTGGTGCAACGCATGATTTTGTTAGTGGTACCACAAATGGGTAAATCTCTCAAGTTCATTATAGTTGACTCACTCAGTGGAACATAGGGATTCTTCCATTGCATATACACCTCTCCAAAATGTAAGGGAAAATAATCCATGTATGCATAAACCTTCATCTGGGGAAATAAGTCCCCATATGAAAAATTGATGTCAATCATTCCATCATGCTCAAATTTACCCTATAGATCACCCAAAATATTAACTTGCAGATCAAGGATATCTATTGAAACAACAATATTCAGAATTGCACCTTGAGCAACAATGGTATGAACCATGACTAAAGAGCTAAGTTCTCCCTAGGCTCTAGATCTGAGAATGAGAATGTAGGTGTGTACTCACAGAGTTCTCGCTAGGTTCTAGAGCTGAGAATTATATGAAACAAATACAACTCAATGACTTGGACAAAGGAAACCATTTATTTATAGACAGTCCCGAGAAGGTAACATGGGACAAGCGTTAAAGCATGCATTAAAGGGAAAATTCATAGCTAACTCATCATTAATAGTAGACTTGACTGACTGGCGTGGTGAAATCTAATTCATGATTTGGGAAATAAAGGGCACAAGTATCGACAAAAATTTGACATGGAACAACATGTGGGTAAATAACTAACAAATTGATGGCTAACTAGAAAATTAACATCGAAATTTCAAACAAAAATGAATTTTATTGACATGGATAGGATAACAATAAAAAGGTACTAACTATATTTAACGAACAATGTGAAAGAAAAATGACAGTGAATACAAACATGATAAGTTACTAAATGCATAAAATATTTGACATAGACTCCCCAAGCACAATTATATGACCCTGAATGGAAAAACTAACATTGACAACTAGACTCTAGGGGTGAGTGATAGTTGGACATGTCACTTCTTTATTGGAAAAAAGGGAATACAACAAAACAAAAAGGAAACCTACCTATTGTATTCACTCACTGTGATAGGGTGACAAAAACACAAAAAATATTTCTTCAATGACGATATATATACGACTTCAAGCATGCACCATTCACCCACGTCGGACGAAGAATACCATCTTGTTGTGCTATTCGAACAACTCTTGACTCCCAAATTTCCACAACTATAAGGGGTCCATGCGAGTGCAGATGTATCTTCCCTCGATGCTTATAATACTTACTTTCATAGAGAAATGTGTGGTCTCCTTGAGAAAAGTCTTGGCCTTAATGTGCATGTCATTCCAAGATTTGTTTCTATCCTTCTCCATGGTCTAATGAAAATATTCTAAACATATGGTTTCCTCAACTTCCATCAATTTTGCAACCTATTCCACAATAGATTCATCATTCGTTCTCTGAGTAACTTGTGCAATGTAATGGATTGGAGTGATGAATTTAGATGGTAATATGACTTCTCTCCCATACACCAATTGAAAAGGGGTATAATTATGTAACTTCTTGGTAGTGGTTCTATATGCCCAAAGAACAATATGAACTCACTCATCCCAGTCATCTTGATTGATGCAATGGACTTTAGTCAACCCCTTCTCTAGAATCTCATTGAATTATTCCACCATGTCTTTTTCTTGTGGGTGATAGAGACTCCCCTATTCATGCTGAATAAAAAAGTCTCAAGTGAGGGTGGAAATTGCTTCACTAATAAAAGGGGAACCTTGATCACTGGTTAAGTTTCTGGAACACCCAAACTAAGTAATAATGTTCTAAAAAATGAACCTTGCTGATGTGTCTATAGTGAAATCCTTAACAACTTATTCTGTGGCCCAAAGAGTCAAATAATATATTGTATTAATGATTTAGCTTTCCTTTTAATGTTTTGTTGGAAAATTAACAGGTTCTATAAATTCAACCCACTTTCAAAGGCATGTACTTCCTTAATAGTATGTAATGGAAACTCATCCTAGCATGATATCTTACCAAACCTATGACAAACACTACATGCTCTGGAATAATCTTCAGTATCTTTAAATATAGTAGGCCACCATCACCCTACTTGAAGTACTTTATATGTAGTCATCTTCCATCCTGCATGACCTCCCGCAACTCCACTATGACACTCCCACAATATTTCAGGTCTTTAATGGTCAAGTACACAAATTCTAAGAATGTTATCCAATCCCAACTTATATAGTTGACCTGTAATCAATTGATAGTCTGTTGCATGAGCCACCAAATGTCTCTTTTCTATTGTGGAATAACCATCCGAGAAGACACGAATGCTCAATAATAAGGAAATATCAGAGAGAAAGTCTGGGAAAACTTCAATATTAAATAAATATGCATATGGGAGTTAGTTTTCTATAGCTCCAACAATTTATCCTGACTCTAGCTAAAATAGGTGGCCAGGGCCAACGTTCATCTTTCTAAGATTGACAACAACTTCAAAGGAGAATCCTTGAAACAACAAGATCCACCTGCAAATCCTTCCTTATAACACAATCTTATTAACCAAATATTTCAAATCTAAATGATCAATGAAAAACTTGAAATGATCTCCCAATAAATAGTGTATGAACATTTTTTGAGTGTAGACGATTGCTAATCCCTCCCTTTCTGTGGTGGTGTAGTTGTGCTCAACCTATGATAGTTTTCTAATAGAGAAATAAATAGGATGATCTATATTTCCTTCACCTAGTTGTGCAATAAAAACACGTAAATCAGTGACATAAGCATAAATGTGTACATGGAATTCGACCTACCAGTTAGGATATGTCAAAATAGGGGCACTACTTAAATTTTCTTTTAAAATGTTAAAATATCTATCGCATTCAGGTGTCCAGTGAAAAGCTTCATATTTATTTAGTAACTTATCTAGTGGCGTAGTTATACTTGTGTAACTCCCGATGAACTTGCAATAGTATCTAATATGACCCAAAGTGGACCGCAACTACTTGGTAGTCGTAGGAGGAGGCATATTAAGAATAACAACAACTTTTGAAGGATCTATCATAACTCCTCTGCACACAATATGTCCCAACAAAATTCCATTAGGAACATAAAAAATATATTTCTTCAAATTTAATGAAATTTTTAACTGTTTGTAGTGGTCAAACATTAACTGAAGTAGGCCTATGTGCTCCTTTAGTTAGTTTTACATAGTTCAATCATCCATGTAAAATTCACGAAACTTGTGAGTAAAGTCATGGAAGGTAGCAATAAAAATCACGGAGAAGAAAATAGGGGCATTCTTAATGCCAAAGGGAATAACATTATAAAGAAATGAGCCCCACTTAGTATTAAAGGTAGTCTTCCTTTTATCTTCTTTCGCTATCCTGACTTGATGATATCTTAAAAATTCATCAGTGAAGGAATATGCTTCATTCCCAACCACTCGATCAAGTACTTGATCACTGAATGAAACACATGATGAGTTCAAAATTTTGTAGTCCACATAAAATATTATTTCATCAATACATTTCTTGTTCTATATGACAATTGAACTGATCCACTCAGCTTCATCCACAAGGTAAATTAATCCAGTTGCAAGCATTCCATCAATTTCCTTCTTAACCGTTTCTTTGAATCTAGGGTTCAGGTGACACAGTGTGTATTTGACTGGATTAACATTACGATTCAACTCTATTTTCATCTCTCCCAATTCTTCTTTAATTCCTTTAATTTCTAAGAAGCTCTTAGGGAAAAAATCCCCATACTCCCGCAACAATTCTTGGGTCTCTGTCATAGTCTATTCATCCTAGTAGTCTCCTAAAGAAGCCTACCCAAGGTTCTCGTCACTCCCAATATTCATCTTCTGCAAATTCAAATTCTAAGTATATGAAACACTAGTATTACTTTATAGAGTGTCTTTAACTTATATTGTTCTTGTAAATTCTTTAAAGGCCACATGTCTAAGTCCTTCCAAGTATTCAATATCTTCAAGATCTTTGTCAATATTGTTGCAAGCCATAGGTATCCTTGTAGGGGATGGATAGAAACTATAATGAAGTAGATATTCATGCTCAAGACATAATGTAGAGTAATACTTGGGCTTGAATTCATTAGTAAACATCATTTTCTTGATTTGTTGCAGTATTAGTGTAATTTTAATAGACTTACTAGAAAAGGAGAAATCATGACAAACCTGATCTTGTAGGACCTTCAAGCATGCATTTTTTCTTCTGGTCTCCTAATGCACATACCCGAATTTTGAAACTATTCCTAGATAATGGAAGAAATGGTGTACCGAAAGATGAGAGGGTATTTGTGCAGCTTCCCTTACTTTAAGAAAATACTCAATATGCTCAACTGGATTATAAAAACCATCATATGTCTCCAAATTTATTATATGACTATTCATCTTCTGATATTTAATTGACTGGATGACTTGTGATGGAGGAAGGAAGCATTATTGTATGTCATTCTTAAACTCATCCCAAGAATAAAGAGTTCCTTTATGGGTAGCACACCATCTAGCTGGGGAATATCTCAAAACTATGTCAAGTGATGAAATTCTCTACTCTACTGCAACCTTATCCTCCATATCAATGAGAAACCTATGTAGATATGAGGTTCCATTATACTTTATATAATCACCTAATGTATTCCCAATACACCTTACTAATATGATAGTTTTGGAAAATATTTAAATGTTCTCATACCTCCCTTGCTACCAATTATTAAATTCTTCTTTAGAATCCTCCTCCTCAGACTGAACACTCCTCCAACTAACTGATCCATTTGCAATGGGGGTAATATAATCAACTCATTTTCCTAGAATCATATTACACAACTAATCAAGGACATCTAATTCCATATTATCATCTACAGGTTCAATATACAGTGGGCCTTGGTATGGATCTAAAGTTTGAGTGACCTTCATACCATCATACGCAAAATTCATAGTTTCCTTTTTAAGATCAATGAAAACATAGTTTTCATAAGCCCTGTAAATTCCTAATAAATATGGATATGGATCCTTCTCCCCCATTATTTTAATAACCTCAAAGTCAACTACTATTTTGACACCGACCAAGTCTACTTCAACATTATGTATCCTTCCTACTGGAAAAATGTAGTACCGATTTTCCATTCTCAATTGAATAGGAGAATACACCAAATTTGGTTTTCCTATTTCCTCCCAAGTATTCTTTGGTAGGATGTTAACATCAGTTCCCAAGTCTAGTATAACATCCTTGATATCATAGTCATCTATATTGGCATTCACATGAACTCTCTTTCAATCCTCATCTTTCTTTGTCGCACCCTACTTGCTTTCCTTTCTAGGAGGTTAGAAACAATAAACTCTTCTACATTTCCTTCAACTCCCAAAGACACTTTGATTTTATTTCAAAACTTCTTAGTAAGTTTCTCTTCATATAATATACCATAAAACAACTGAAACCAAATATCAACATCTTTCTGAGACTTACCTGAAGACTCCACCTGAGTAGATGAATCTTTGGTGATCCTTGGCTAATGAGGATTTAACTTGAAACTTGTTTCCACAAATTTAGGTGTTCATGGACTAGGCATCTATATGAAAATATCTACTTCATTTCTGAAGAATTATTTTTGTCATGCAATATCACACTTAGAATTATCTAGAATAGCCTTATGAATCTTGAGTTGATGGGTACTCTATGCATCACCACTAGTCTTCTCTCTTCCCCTAGAGATAATATTGATGGAAGATCCACTCCTTTCAGTTACCATCCTTGGTTCAGAATTGATCAAATCGGCTCCTCTCTATCTAACATGATATTCCCATTTAGCAATCAGATTAGAAAAATCTTCAGTAGTGTGAGTATTATTCCTATAGTGTGAACACGAGGGTCTTCTTCGAAGATGACAATCTCTCGTAAGATTCCCTTGCTCATCACAATTGTAAGATCAAATCAGTCTTATTCTTCTAGTTCATCCATCTCCTCCTTGATGACCTCCAAATCCTTGAGATCCTTCATTCACCCTTAATTAAGATCGATCTAATATATTTGGAAGTACATATAGAGAGAGACATTGATTATTAGTATGAGCAGGCGAACCCCATAACTCACAATATATTGTATTTAGAGGAGGTGTATATTTCTAAAAAATGTGGCAATGCCATGGAGAGTGCACATGATTTCTACAGATCTCACAATATTCATTAATCTGGACTCTCTGATTATTTGGAAAGGCATGACATTGAACATGCCCATGGAATGGTGTTGTAGCATCAACTTGAGTGACTCCTCTCGACAGTCCTATTGGAGAAGATTTCATTGGATTACTAGACGTCCCTACCCATCTCATTCTCTCATAATAGATCACCAAGTGACCTTTTGTATAATATCCTATACACAAAACTTGTGGTCGACCCACCTTTGGAAGGTTCAAATCTTGGATTTATTCAGTCAATGCAAATATTTGACCCTATAGTTGCGTAATACTATCACAACCTCCCTAGAAAAATTTCCATAGATTCAATATTCATGTCTTTCTCCAATGTTTCTCCATAAGTGGCTATCCTTTGTTGTGTAAAAGGTATGTGAATTAGAGGTAGAAACCCATGAATGAACCACTCCCTTTGATGATCTTCATGAATAGGATTTTCTAGCTTCCCTATCGCATATTTAAATATATGATTGTATTCCCATGAAGACTCACCATCTATTTTCTTTATCTCCTGCAACTCTAAAAGATATTGTTTCTCTAACTGTGGTAAGAGGATCTCTGCAATAAACCTCTATCTTACTTCAACTAGATTGAATTCTTGAGCTTAGATCCCTAGCTCAATAGTATTCATTTACCATTTGAGATCTCGACCCCTCAAAGTGGTATGAAAATAAACTAACTTAATTACATCCAGAGTCCCTAGAGACCTCCATATGGCCTCACATAGAAACTAGTGTTTCTCAACATCCTCATCCCCCTTTCCCCAAAAAGCAGGGTATCAGGTAAGAGATCCTATAGTTTTTGTTTCCATTAATGAAATTGTAGCCCTACTAAAATAAACCCAATATATCCTAGTTGCGATATGACAGTAGGATTAACCACATTCCCACTACTACTACTCGCTAAACTTATAGAACTCAAAGAACTAGGAACAACAAGAATTCTAGAAGGATTTACTGTGGAAATTACCAGATTTTCTAATGGTACTGGGGGAATATGTGATTCGGGGCTAGTATCTTTACCTCTGGAACATATTTCTTTGATATCTATTTTTTCACTTGCCTCCTAATGCAATATAGTATCTTCTAGTGTTACAGGTTCTAATTCTCCTTTAACTCCCTCCAGGATCTGAGCTGAACATTCTTCATTAGCGGTGGAATCTACCCTTACTCCTTCATCTATACCTTCTGAACATCTTTCCTCTTCTATTCTTCCTATGGAATATTCACTTCTTGTACTCCTTATTTCTTTCAACCATTTACTAGTTAGTCTTCCTCATCTCTCCAACTTCTGCAACTCTTCAAGGTTTTCTCTATCATCGTCATCCAATCCAATCTCTTTCTGCAACTAATCGATCCACTTCATCATAGTCTTCATCTAGTTCTGCCACCATTGGTCAATAATGGCATCCCTCCTCAGATATTATTCATCTCTTTCACTCTTCTTTTGTCAACCCCCCCATATATCAAAGAAAATGTCGCACTACTTTAACCCATGAACCCTCCCACAAATCATCTTCCCCCAAGTGTAGGGCTCTACAATGCCATATCAACTGAAGGAATAGGAAAAATTCCTTTTTCCACTGATAAAACCTTGATCCACCAAGGGATTTCCCACAACATTATTCCTCTGGCTCCCTCTCTAAATACAACCTCTTCTTTTGAGAAGGCTTAATGATTCTTTGTAGTGAACTCGATGATGTAACCCTCTAAAGTAGTGTGCACCCAGAAGTCCACAGCTTGTGAGATATAATGATATAGCCAATGAAGAGTTGATAGACTCTCAACATTCCAATTGTATCTATTTTTTATTTGATATTTTTATTTTGAGGCTTCTTGTAGCCATCTAACTGCTGAAATAACTGTTCAAGGAATTTAACCTAGAATATCTTGTATTGGTCACTAGACGACTCTAAATAGAAAACAATATCCTTCCAAACCCTAAAGCTCTTGTGATACAACTTGGCTTGTTGCATTATGAATGCATCACACTTCCTTTCCAAATAGTTTTCAACATCATACTTGTATATGCGATGAGGCATCCTCTAGTGAAGGTCGGTCCCAACAACGAAACCATTTGTTGGTGTAAAATCAAGACCAGGGTTCTCAGTAGTTACCAACAAAAGTTACTATTGTAGTCTAGGAATGTTGGCATATTCAACCTTTTGCAATGGAAGGAGGTATTTGTTAGCATGTTTACAGGCAGA
>JZKD02S1622619.1:41800-54423 GCA_000966675.3 Picea glauca | reverse complement strand
GCAAGGTCATGGCTGTGGTCATATGTAGATTGAGAGCTGAGGGAAGGAGGGCTAAGGGTCAAATTGGTGGTCTTCGAGACAGAAAAGTGCTAAGGAAGGATTTAGCCATGGTTTCTAGTCGTGGTCACCTGGGAAGGTGGTTTGAAGGAATCGCCTATACATGATGAAATTATGTCTCAGCCAAGGATAACAAGATACTGTTATTTTTGGAGAATGGGGATACGATCTCCATGAACAAAAAAATAAAGAGAACTGTAGCATAGTTTGAAAATTTTGTTTATCATATGCATAATTCTAACAAAATGGTCGCTTGCACATTTTGCAGAATTAAGGGGTTTAAGCACATTGGCTCAGGATGCGTATTGAGGAAAATGAAGAAGGTGAGGGAATCTCTAATCATGATAAGGATGTCAAAGTCCAGAATACTAGAGTTGGTAATGGAGATACAGAGTCCAATGGATGCAAGGGAAAAGAGAATAGGAAACATTAATAGAAATGGTAAAAATCTTGAAGATGGAAGTGTAGAGCTATAAAGTAGACAATGAGAGATTGATTAGAGATAAAAGTCAGATAAATGCTTGAGTGTTGCAAAGATTAAATCAGTTGCAGAGATACACGAATAAGGGATCAAACTCAAGGCAAGAGGAAGAAGGCAGGTGCCATGAATGAAGGGATGATCGTGGAAGAGATGGTTATTCCAGAAGTGCTAGCAGAGCTCATGGATACGACTCACCTCATTAATTAGAAAGAAATTTTTATGCAGCGGATGATCCCGTAAGCAGTCTAGAGGTGTCTCCTATCAGACACCAAAGAAGGAAACAAGAGGTAGATAGTTTACAAGGAGAGTTGAGGAAGATCAAGCCACCTTCCTTTGAGGGTGAAAGAGAAAGGAAAGATTTCCACCTACCATTTACATGGGAAAGCTGCAATGTGGTGGGACCAACTGAAGCAAGTGGAGCACATTAATGAAAGTAGGATCACTTGGAAGTAGTTCAAGAATTACTTCCATAAGGAGTACCTCTCAGAGCATTTCTATAACAAGAAAATGCAGGATTTATTTGAACTGAGGTTGGGAAGCATGATTATGGCAGAGCACGAGAAGAATTTCTTGGGATTTTTAAATTATGTTAGGTTCATTGGTGATGCGAATGTGAAAATATAGAGATTTCTAAGTGGACTGCCAACCTTTTATAAGGAAAAGATCAAGTATGATGAGCCCAAGAGCTTGAGTGAAGCCATCAGGAAGGCTAAATACCTGTATGGGCAATGCCAGGAAAGAGAATCTCTGTAGAAATCTTGGAAGGACAAGAAAAATGTGAAGTCCGATCAGAGGAGGAAAGGATTCAAACCTGTATTCAATAGGAATGAGCCTAATACAAATCATCAAGATCAGTATGCTAAGGGAGATTTCAAGAAGGAAGATTCCTTTGGAAAAAGGGAAGACCACCAATTCAATGTTAGGGATCCAAGGAAGATCAATTGTACAAGGATTTCCCACACAGAAAGGATAGAGTGAAGATTGTGCACAACATCCAAGAAGCTACAACAGTCGAAGATATGGGAAGAATCTATGCATCTTTAAATGATTGACAAGCAGAGTACTAGTCCAATATGATCGAGGTGGAAGGTAAAATCATAAATCAGACTATTTCTATTTTGATTGATTCAGGAGCAATTCATTGTTACATTGATCCTAATATAGTGGATATATTACATTTGGAGAAAAGTAAACTTGGAAAAACAAGTTTGGTTCAGTTAGCCACTGGAACCAAAAAAAGAATCCATGACATGGTCATAAGTTATTCCATAAGTCTTAATGGCATGAATACTAGTATTGATCTAAATATCATACCATTGGGGTCTTATGATATTCTGATTGGAATGGATTGTTTGGACAAGCATCATGTTGTCCTAGATTGTCATAACAAGACATTTACATGTCTTGATGGAAATGGAAAACAAAGCATTGTGAAAGGATTTCCAAGACCCATCGCTATAAGGGAGATTTTAGCCTTACAGCTAAAAAGATGTTTTAGGAAAGGATGTCAATTGTATGTAGCTCATGTGGAAGAGCCATACAATAAAAAAGGGCGAAGCCTTGAAGATTTCTCGTTACTACAGGAATTTGAAGATGTATTCCAAGAAATACCAGGATCGCCACCAAGAAGGGAGATAGATTTCTCAATTGATTTAGTACCAGGAGCTGCCCCGGTGTTAAAAACACCTTACAGAATGAGCATACCAGAGTTAAAAGAATTACAATTGCAGTTGGAGGAATTGTTGAAGAAAGGGTACATACATCCAAGTGTTTCACCTTGGGGAGCACTGGTACTTTTTGTCAAAAATAAGGATGGAACCTTGAGGCTATGTATTGAATTTCGACAGCTGAACAAGTACAATATAAACCACAAGTATCCTCTACCCCGAATTGATGACCTCTTTGATCAACTAAGAGGAGCAAAGATATTTTCAAAGATTGACTTGAGGGAAGGATGCCATCAAGTAAGAATCAAGGAATAAGACATTCATAAGACAACCTTTAGGACCAGGTATGGGCATTATGAGTTTGTAGTTGTTCCATTTGGATTGACCATTGCACCAGTTGTATTCATGTGCTTAATGAATGGAATATTCATAAATTATTTGGATAAGTTTTTCATAGTATTCTTGGATGACATACTTATCTATTCTAAGTTTGAAGAGGAGCATGAACGTCACTTAAGACTGGTATTGCAAGTACTAAGAGAACATAAGTTTTATGACAAGTTGATTAAGTGTTTTTTTTATCAAAATCAAATCCATTACTTGGGACACATTATTTCAAAGCAAGGCATAACGATAGATCTAGAGAAGATCGAAACCATTAGAGAATGGCCAACACCCAGAAATGTGTCAGACGTCAGATATTTTATGGGATTAGCTGGCTACTACAGAAGGTTCATAGTAGAGTTCTCTAAGGTTGTTCATCCCATCACTTCTTTGCAAAAGAAGGTAACTAAATTTGAATGGACACTCAAGTCTGAAAAGAATTTTAATCTGTTGAAGGAATTACTTACTAGTGCACCTGTGTTAAAGATTGTTGACCCAATTGAAAGTTTTGTGGTATGTACAGACGCATGTAAGGAAGGACTTGGGGGAGTCCTCATGAAAAGTGGACATGTCATTAGATATGAGTCCATAAATCTTAAGGAACATGAGAGGAACTATGCCACGCATGACTTGGAACTTAGTTCCATTGTTCAGGCCTTGAGGATGTGGAGGCATTATCTCATGGGGAAGAAATTCGAATTAAAGACATACCACATTGGCTTGAAGTATCTTTTTGAACAACCAACATTGAATGTCAGACAAACAAGATGGCTGGAATTTTTATGTGAATATGACTTTGATATCAATCATATCAAGGGAAAAGAGAATAAAGTTGTCGATGCACTTAGTAGAAGAGTGCATATCATGCATGCTACTGTTGTAAGTATGCATCAGTCAGACTTGAAGAGCAGAATTTTAGATGGTATTGTTACAGATCAAAATTACCTACATGTAAAGGAAAGCTTACAACAAGGATATGTACAACAAAAAATAAAGGAGTATGAGATAAAGGAAGACAGATTACTCATGCATAGAAATAGAATCTATGTTCCTAGTTCTGGAGAACTTAGGAATTTGGTATTGAAGGAAATGCATGATGTCCCTTATGCAGGACATCCCAGTTACCAGAAAATGATTCCAGTAGTAATAAGCTAGTTATTTTGGTCAGGAATGAAGAAAGATGTTGATTACATCGCTCGATGTATGGAATGTCAGAAGGTGAAGGCTGAGCATAGGCACCCAGTGGGATTGCTTCAATCATTGCCGATCCCAGAGAATAAATGGGAAGTGATCACCATGGATTTCATCACTGGATTACCCAGAATGAATAAGCAACATGATTCAATCATGGTCATGGTTGACAAATTAAAAAAGGATACTCATTTAATGCCTGTGAAGACAATGCATACATCGGCTAATATTGCAGAAATTTTCATGAAGGAAATTGTTAGGTTGCATGGGATACCTAGGACAATTGTCTTGGACAGAGATACAAAGTTTACCTCCAATTTCTGGAGGGGATTGTTTAAATAATTTGGCACAAATCTAAAATTTAGCACAACATATCATCCCCAGACAGATGGGAAAGCAGAGAGAGTCAATTGAATAATTGAAGATATGTTGAGAATGTATGTGATGGATAAGCCATCTAAGTGGGAAGATTACTTACACTTGGTTAAGTTTTCATATAATAATGGGTATCAAGCTTCATTAAGAATGAGCTCATTTGAAGCCTTGTATGGTAGGAAATGAGATACTCCAGTAAGTTGCGACAACCCAGCAGATAGAGTGGTACTTGGGCCGGAGTTACTCAAGGACATTGAAGACTAGGTGGTTAATATCAAGCAGAATTTAAAGGCAGCTCAGCATAGACAGAAAGTCTATGCAGACAAGAAAAGGATAGCTAGATAAGTTAAAGTAGGGGAGCATGTACTTTTGAAATTGAAGTCTAAGAAAAGCTCATTGAAATTGCGTAGTTATACAAATCTGACAACTAGATTCTATGGTCCATTTTAAATATTGGATAGAATAGGGCCAGTTGCATACATGCTTGATTTTGTTGCATAACATCTTTCATGTATCTTTACTAAATAAATATGTACATGACCCTAACCATGTTATTGATTGACATCTGATTTAGGTAGAGAGGGAGGGAGATTTTCAGGTTCAGTTAGTGCGGGTATTGGACAGAAAAGTCAAAATGCTTTGGAATCGAGTTATAGAGCTGGTAAAAGTTTAGTGGACATGCTATTGTCCTGAAAATGCTACCTGGGAGCATGAAGATGCCATGCGGGCAGAGTACCTGCAACTTTTTGAATAAATCTGAGATTTTGATCTCTATTTTGTATATGCAATAAGGACAATGCCAAAATAAGGGGGAGGGGATGTAACACCCTAGGTTTTGAACCCCCATTTTTAAATAATGTATTGTTACAATGCTGAGAGGCCAGGGTGCCCAAAAAATTATTAAAAGGCCAGTGTGCCCAAGACATGTAATGTTTTCTATCATTATTAATAATAAATACATGGTCGACTGCTAGACGAACACGGACTAGAGTTATAGGGGGCTGTGATTCCACAAGAGAGAGGGATTGAGGGGATAAGTGTTTATTCCAATGTTGATTACCCTTTTGCATAAGGGAGGGGATCAGTTACATGAGCTCTTGGGGAAGGTCAGGAGGTTCTTGATTCCCCATGAAATTACTTAAACCTGTCTCTGGTCTGATGGGGGGGTTGGACTAATGGCTTGTTCATTGGTTTTCCTGTACGACCATTCATTTCCCTCATGCATTTTAATGCACTCACTTACCCATTCATTGATCCATCCTCATCCGCGTCTTGGCTTGGGAAAGGGAGATGAACTTCTGAAGATTAACCACGACATAGTTGGTTGTAGTGGTCGTTCGTGTGATCCAGCTGTGATTGAGGCATGCATGTATGAGATGCGTTGGCATGTGTCTAGTGTTTCTCACAGCTGTGATTCCTGAGAGTTCCAACATCGAGATTCTAGACTAGTTGTACTAGAGCCCGAATAAGGAGAATGATTGCCTAAGGGACTACGTGGCTGAGAAGGGTGGATGTCTGTTCTCTTGGGTGTTGCAAGCTGGGTAGAAGAGAGCTAGGTACTTGGATTGTTGTGAGAGCTGGGAACCCTATGAGAGCTTGGGTGGTGACTGGTTTGGGAAGCTAGGTAACACTCTGGAACCATCCTTGTGGATTCATAGCCCTAGATCGGGGGTGACATTGTTGTTGAGATTTGGAACAGCAGTGTCTACGGTTGGGTGAAACGTCCTTGGTCTACAGCTAGTTGGTGTCATCTTTCATAAAGATAAGTGCTCTCTGTTATGGTATAATTTTCATGTATATGAATGTATTTTAGTTGTATATTTAATTATCGTTTAATTGAATCTTTAGACTATGCATGCTTGTTGGATATTGTTGTGCATGTCATTAAAGTGTTTCCTTTTATGAATCCTTAAATTTTAAAAAGGTATCGGTAAGAGAAAGAAGTCCAAGGGTGGGTTTGAAGGTAGCATACCCCAGCCTGTGGGTGGCTGGGTATGTTACGTGATCCTTTGTCGGTGCAGTAGTATATAGTGAGAATCAAGGATAATGTAAATTATGATGCATCATATTCCCTATATAACATGCATACCATCGCCACAATATACCGGTACAACATCCTTAGAAAACTTATGGGATGTTCACATGAGGGTCTGAGTTTGAACATTTTTTCAGGCTTGTACCAAGTTTTAAGAATGTTCGTTACCATGTGCGATAATTTCATGATGAGATCATCGTCCAATGGAAAACTTCCTCTTTCCAAATGATAGTATTTGGCTATTTCAGATTCCAAAAATGAAGTTATGGGTTTCCCTTTGGAATTGAGGAGATATATGTAGTTAGTATATACATGTTGACTGGTCCACGAGATCACATCCGCACAAGGAAATATTGTTGTGTGAACTGCCACCCTATGAACCCCAACTTACAGATGTTCTTGAAGACCTTGAGTTCATCTTCATATTTTTCCTCTATGGGGAATGCTTGTTTCTTAAAACTTTTTAAAAATTCACCCCATTTTATTGAAGTACCCTTCTCTATGATTCCTATGGTATCCTCATAGACAATAGTGTGGTGTTTGGATCTTCTTCTTGTCAGCTTCCTCTTGCAGAGACCTCCATAGTGGGATATTTTCTTGTAGTTTTCTTTCGAGGATACATGTATGAATCTACAACAAACACGTTCATGATTAGTATATCAAACCAATAATAAGAAGACACTACAAAAATGAACATAAGGCATTAGTTCCTGTAATCATGTAAATTATTGGTATTTCAAGTTGTATCAAAAGGTTAAATATGAATCCGTTAGTACAAAACTGTATCAGTGTCTGATGAATTATTTGAGTCAATATTAGGAGGAAATTCATCATCTAAGGAAGAGATGATAATTGGTGGCATGGTGAGGGTTTAGTGAAAAACTAGCTCAGAGGAAAGTTTGGATGAATCGGCGTTGTTGTTTTCAACTACACCAATGAAGAAAAGTAGATTCAACACTTTATGTGAATTTTGTCAATATGGTTGAGTAGTACCAGTGAAGTTAGTATAAACTACGCAAAAATGGCTAGGGCGGTATCGGTGAAGTTGTGGTAAACTATGCTGAAATAGTAGGATAAGCACAAGAATCAATGTGGGGAAGTCCACCACTACGAGGAAATGGGCACCGATGAGGATGGCATTAAGTTCACCAATATGAAGGAATGGGTATCGGTGAGGATAACAATAAATCTACATGTATATAACTAATGGTTATTAGAGTTAATATTAGCAACTCCATCGGTGTGAGGGATCATATCGAAAGAAATCGTAGCAACTTCGTTGATACATGTTGACGGAGTTAAAAAAAACTTTGCTAATCAGGGAAAATGGAATTGGAAGAGTTGGAAACAATATTGCTGGAATGACCTTTGGATTGAAAATTTAGTTGAGTGTGTGGCTTGGAAGAGTCGCATCGATGACTTGTAATCGACATCCTCTGATCATACAATCAAAACTTGAAATTTTCTTGGGTCTAGTGCGAGGATGAAACTAGGGTTCGATCACTGTTGGCTACGGTTAGTGAGTCGGTATAGATGTACCCACGTTTTTATCCACGTTGAATCTAAAAGAACCTTGTTGGGCTTGGTTAAGGCATAGCATTTTCTGGGAGAAACAACTTGAAGATTCTTTGTGGAATTGAGATCATCCAAGATTGAAAGAAAAAAAGAAAGTATTTTTAACGTCCACAAAACTAAAAATAGATTGAAAAACATGATTACGATATGATATTTGGTCAAGGGTACAGGAAAAAGGGAAAGAAAAAGGGAAAGATTAATGAAAAGCAATGTCGAGCGTTATGGGCTTGGATGATGCCAAGGAGAGGTGTAGCGTAGAGAGGTAATAAGGTTAGGGTTAGGGCACCGAGAGTACGATTCCTTAGTTATATATATATAAAAGACAAAATAAAAACCCGATATGACACCTGGAAAGATGATAACGCTGCATACCTAACAATCTACTGATAGGAAGGGGCAAAGTCTTGATGGCGCACAAGCTTCTTGATGTGTGGTAGCATCTTTAACACAATGATCACTCTTCCTTTTTCTTGGTGACAAGAAATAAGATATTAGATGAGAGCTTGCCTTTTATAGACTACACAGATATTAAATCAAGGTATAGACACTAATTTGTGGAAGTGTGCCAATAATGAGTTTTATGTATTGAAAGACTTCTTACAAAGTTCGTCGGTGTTATCGACAACGATGGTGGGAAGGGTACTAATATTAAGATTGATGTATCAGAGGGCTTGTTGTGAATTTCATTGGTGATGTCTGCGACGTTAAAGGGAAGTCCTTTGGTAGATGGGTTATCACTTCGAAAAACTTGTGAAGAAGTTCATCCGTCAAGGACTTTTGTATTGGAGACGTTTTGGGAAGTTCGTTGGTGCGTACCAGGGACATTCATGCAAACTCCCCCGATGTGTCGACAAAGATGTTGGAAACTCCTCCAATATGTTAGAAACATCCAAATGAATGTGAGTAGAGGAATTCCTCCAAGAGGATGGGTAGACTCTAATGAAGCTAAAAAAGTTGATATAGCCCACAAAGACTTAAAATTAAAAAATGGGAATCTCGTTTTCTTGTTTTGTCATTAATCTATGAGTAAGGGCACAATAAAAGGGAAGGTGTTGATGCCTGGTACAACAAACAGTGACACACGCTAGAGGAATCCATGAATCTCTACAAAAAGGTTTCTAAACACGAGACTTCAAAGAGTGGAAACACTTGCAGTGCATAACCCAAGGGAGAATGAATACGTCCCATAGTTTTTAAAAGTGCATAATTTGACGAGACTAGTTTGAATGATGCAAGGGAGAGGTTGTAGATGCACCTAGAGGATATTGATTGCCATAGTATATTATTTTGAACTAGACCATTTTGGGAAGGCAAGTGAAGTATTACAAGGAAATGATGCATCCAAAATGTCGAGAATACAAGTTGATTATGCATTTCTACGGTATTTCCGTGTTTCCAACGAGTGTCCATAGCCCAGAAGGAGTCACCCCGGTGTCACAAGCCTTGCTTCGTTGTGAGTGAGTATCCATAGCCCCGACAAAAACACTTGCATATCCAACATGATTTGGAAAGCCTTTCCCTTTATAATATGATTATCTTAAATTTAGAGAGATAGGTGGATGGGGGGATCCCAGTTTTCCTTTGAAGGCATGCAGGATGACACCTATGAAAGTGAGATATTCCAACTTGATTATAGATGAGATAACTCCTTGAAAAACACACCCTGAGTAATACAAATTCCTTCCTAAACAAATTTTCATTCATGTTGGTTTTAGACAATAAAAAAACCTTCTCTTGGATATGACCATTAGCTCAATCTTGATATATTTAAGAATGCAATGCTCATATTTTAATGAAATATTCTCCTCTATTGAATTTGACTCAAAGTAATGCAAAAAAATGTTTCATAGAGACAATTGTAGTGTCTAGAAGCCAAAATGCATATTTCCAAGATTTTGATACCAATGTGTCACATCTTACAAGTTATTCATATCCATGACACCAATTTCGTTTATAAGTTTTGTTGTCACTGTAATTTTTTTTATATGTAATCCAAGTCTTGGGACTTAGCAAGAGGCTAAATCAGTGTAGAAGTGTGATAAACTAGAGGATAGGGCCACAACTAGCGGGTAGGGCTAAAACTGGCGGAAAAGTGAAGTTAATAGGACCCAACGGGTCATATATTGAGGGTGCCATAGATCAATGGTCAGGGAGCATATCGAGCCAAGAAATAGCACGGAGGTTAATCTTTCGAAGCGGGTCAATAAGAATACCATGGTATCGTCTCGAGGCCACGTGGCACCTATGGATGCATATCAGGGGGAAAAACGGGTGAGCTCGAAACCACTCAATCCCATCCCGATGTCATGTGTCAGATATAATTAAATGTGTCAAATCTAAGGGTTGCATGTGGAAATCAAAATCAACAGCCAGTCAAATCATCTCAAAGACACTTGTGTAGGCGTCATTCGTTCATGAGATGTCAGGTGAGCGCCGCCAAAAAACTGATTCGAAGGCTCATCATTTCAAATCAATGGTCGAAGGTGATAAGACATTATCCCTACAAGGACTTTCACTAGTAGCCTATGATTATCACTCAATGATGACTGTCATTCAAAACATGGGTGACATTACTCTATTTTTTAGCAATTAACGATTTATTCCAGAACGAGGTAACCACAAATTGAATCGTTCGTCTAATTCTTGTACAGTTAAGCAAGATAAGCTCGTGCTTCCTGACAAACCAGAGGAAATGGAGAAGATAGATCCAACGGCCTTGAACAAACCGGGATATTCAAATAATCTGACAAAATTATCAATGAAGAAGAAATAAAATTGTGTTGTATGAATATTGGCATCAAAATTTCACACAAAGTCTGCAAATGAACCAGGAGCAGGTGAAGAGATCAGATTGAATCCTACCATGAAGGATTTAATCATCAATGGATATGCAGACAAATCTTAGATGCAAGCTGGAGAGAGTAAAAGAAGAAAGCGATGGAGGAAGGAGGTTAAAGCTGAAGTGGTTGAAAGTATTGGGGAAAACCAACCTGATTGGCTTGACACCTGAAAGGAAGAGATTGCTAACTTGAAATAGATTTCAAGCTAAATTAATTATATTTCAGAGAATTTTTTTATGATGCAAACAAGTGGCATTCAAGGTAAAAATATCAAATATGTCAGTTTTGGTTTATAACTCTCCCTATAAAGTAGGAGCTTGGTTTTAATATGTTACTCCCTTTATAACTGATAACTATTTTTGGAATCTTGGGGAAGATGATCCGTTTTGGGCCTCATATGTAATTTATCTATATATACTATTACAAAGATAAATGAATGGTTGAACTTACCAGAGAGGGGTCTGCCCTTTTAGCAGGAGAACTTTGTATTTTCTTATGAGTTTTAATATAAGTAGATAAGGCTTTCTTAGATAGCCGAGATTCATCACAATGTTGTTGTTCAATATGTTTTCTTGTATTTCATATTCATAAATGTGTTTTTCTGCTATAGATAATCTTTAAGCAAGAGAAGGAATTAATCTTGTTGGTGCTCCTTCTCACATCGATTATACTTGTTATGTGTTTTTGGTTGTTGGTTAAGACTTCACTCGTGATTGGTGCTCTGCTTGCAGTAGCCAAGCCTCATGTTTCCTCTTCTAATGTTATACCAAGAGATTCACCCTCTATTGGACGCCTCTTGCTGATAGTAGTTTTTCCTCTCTTTTCCTCTGCCATCTCTTATTACTTATTTGGATGAACATAATACCTATTTTGCCTCTGTTCCCTCTAGAAATACATCACTTATAACTCTTCATATGTTTTTAGTAACTGACCCCATTACCCAATGGCCCTGCTCTTCTGTTTTGTCCTACCACCTTTAAATTTTATACCATGGAAGAATCTGACCTCTGTGCATGCATTGCCAAATATTTTGATTACCTCAAATAGTTATATGCCCTAGAAAGCCCTCTTTCGTTGGAAGGGTCAGAATCCAACCTAAAGTTGGATGAAACAGTTACCTCTGTCGTTTGTTTCATCAGCTGAACAAATTTACAGAGTGCTAACATTCTGGCACCACTACCGATGACCGAAGGAGAAATATTCCCTGAGAGAAATGACAAAGTTCAGATCTGAGTAATAATGGTGAAGAGTATTTAGACACAAAAAGGTTGTATATCATTCACCTGGCGACTCCATTTTCAAGAATCCCGAATTCAAAATTTTTACGATGACTCCACTGCCCAAAGACTCAGTGGCCTGAAGATTTTATTGGCGACTCCACTCAAGCTTCAAATGTGATTCAGAGACTCCACTGGAAGATGATACCCCTTGACAAAGGTATGAAAGGATATCATGGGAGAAAACAAGTACCTGAAGTTGAGTTTTTTCCAAGACATAATATTTCCTGTTATTAATTACCTTTTGTCCTTTCCTGAACATGCTAAACAAATTTTTCTTTACCTACTGCATTCAAATGATGATCATGATAATCCTGAAATTATATATCCTTCTCTTAAATTTATACAAATATCTCCTCATTTTATCACTGATTTCAATCAAAACATCCCATCTGAGCCATGTGAAAACCATTACCAAGTTAATGAGCCTCATGAAACCAAGGTTGATATTTCACCTCCTGTACTTGATCCTACATTCTCCAAAACCCAACATAGATACAAACCCTTAAAATTGTCTCATATCCTTCATGATTTTCCTCCAAAGCACTATGAGTACCTACCTGTATTTGATGGAAAACTTGGTGCCGTCACAGCTAAAAAACACCTCAAAGAGCTTGACCATTTTATAGATTTGTTTGATATTGACCATGATGATGTTTGTATGAGGGATTTCTCTCAATCCTTGAAAGGAGATACCAAAGAATGGTTTAAACATTTGCAGCCAGAGACAATTAGCTCATG
>JZKD02S1622619.1:10885-27952 GCA_000966675.3 Picea glauca | reverse complement strand
TGAGTAATGAGTAAATGTCGAATGCTAACTAATGATTTTTGTGTAAGAGGGAAGTTTTGGGAAAAAGATCCCCACACTCATTCACCCCCCCCTCTAAGTGTGGTAGGTGTGTCCAGCACACCTGTCTTGTCCACGTCAGCTCTGTACACCCAGTCACCCTGCCACATGTCCCCTCCAGAGGCTCCCATGTCAGTTGTATGGAATTTTCCACATTAGCATTGACTTTGCCTGCCACATCAATTGTATGATCATGGCCTATACAATCAACTGCCACATGGCAGTGTACAGACTGTACAATCGACATTTTGTTTTGCCTGTTTAATAAGAAGAACAAAACGCGATATCAGGATCATACGACATCCGTTTGAGTCCGTTCAAGTTGTGTTGGGTTCGTATCAACGAGGCCTACTCACATGTCTATTTTGAAGCCATTATGAGAACTTTGATTTTTATGCCTTTTTTAGCCCTATCAGGCTCTTGAATCTGATTCTAGATCAGTCCATTTGAATTGAATGTCTTTAATTATCATCTAATGAAAGGGCTTAACTGTTTTGGAAAAATTAGGAACAAATATTCTCATGAAATTATTTTTCTCTAAAAATGACTACACAAACTTTTTATTGTGTGAGGTTGGGATCTGCATGATAGATTTGGTTTGTTCTAGGACAAAAAAAATACCATCCTTAGAAACAATATTCCCCAATAGTTTACCCTTTGAAAAAACAAATATTTTTTCCTTGGGGTTTAAAGACATACCATATTTTTAACAACTTTCAAAAAAAAAATCCAGATGATGTGGGTGATAAAATATTTGCTTAGAATAAATGGTAACATCATCAAGGTAAATCACTACATTATGAAAAATTAGACCTTGAAACACTATATCCATCACCCTTTGAAAAGTAGCACGAATGTTGATTAAGCTGAAGGGAATTCTACAATATGCGAATGTTCCCCACTTTGTCCTTAAAGTGGTCTTTAACTGGTATGGTTCTGCTATGAGAACCTGATTATAACCCAAAAAACTATCCAAAAGAGAGAACACTTGAGAAATTGAGATGAGTTGTAAGATCTATTCCATTGGGGGAAAAAGTTAATTATCCTTGTCAGAAGCTCGATTTAAATTTCAAAAATCCAAACACAGTGTGTTCTCCCCTGATTTATTCCTAACATGTACCATATTGGACACCTAGGTGGAATGGAGAACTTTAATGATAATTTGGGCATCCAATGATTTCTTTAACTCCTTTTTAATCAATGGTTCAAGAGTCTGGTTTATCTTTCTTAATTTCTTCTGAAACAATTTGACACCCTATTTGATAGGAATAATGTGTTAAATAATGTGGGTTTCATACGTCTTTAAGTCTTCATACGTCCAAGCGAACACATCGCAATATTTCTTAAACAATTGCTTGAAGTTGAGTTTATCTATCTCTCAACAAAAAGTACCTAAATTGATGAAATTGGGTTGTTTAGAAGTGCCTAGATTCACCGGAGCATGCATCATAATGGAGCTTTTGATCTTCGGATTCATAGGCATTTTGAACTTAGTCTACAAAACAACTTTTCAAGTGATAAAACACTCCTTGGGCTGCAGTTAGTTTTTATCTTACTTGCTTCATCTTAGTAGTCCCGAAGATCTTGTTCGTGTACTTCATCATAAATCACTAAATCTTGGAATATGTCAATGTTGGTAAGGAAATCTATAATATGCGTATCATTATTGAATACTCTTCAATTTGTGATGTTGTCTGGTATGTAAGGCCTAAAAAGGATTTCAACAATGAAACCTTTATTCAAGGGCGTGAATCTAGATATTGCATTGTCTAAAGTATTTGAAACAATGTTTTTGGAACGAGGTATATAGGTGATATTAAATGCATCAAAATAATTGATTAAGTTCCATACCTCATGTTGGTAAACTTTTAAGTGGGGAGATATGTAGTGTATGGTGTTTCTTACCTGTCTAACAATTATCTTTGAATCACCAAAAATGCAAAGGCATTTTAGCTTAAGGTTGATGGCCTTCTTCATAACCTAGAACAAGGCTTCACATTCAACTATATTATTGGTACATTTTAAATCTAATAAGCAAGATATCATATTTTTATTCTTATCAGGATCAATGAGAATGTATCTTTCCCTGATCCTTTCCTTCGATCTAGAACCATTGAAAAACAAATTCCAAATCTTAGTGTCTAAGATTGAGTTGAGAAAAAAAAGTTGTCTACTTATGCTATAGTACAATCATTAGCTCCAGTCTAAGTGTATTGAAATAGTTTGGAATGCATGTATGTTTGAATCAATGATGGTTATGCTTCATAAAAACCATGGTCATCCTCTAAAAAGTAATTTCCCAAAGAAGTATGAGAAAAAATGATGGGCTCATTCTTACCTTCAAGTTTTGTTATCATATGTTTCATATGAGCCTTGTCGTTCACCTAGATTGTATTTGGCTTACCCTTATATGGAAGCCACAAGTGGCTCTAGTCTGTAGATAAACAACCTTGAAGTTTTACATACCATTTGTTTCTCAGTAACAAACCATATCCTTCTAGAATGTCAAAGACAAAAATATCAATGACCTAATGGAATCTAGGATCAGAAGCTAACCTAATCATAACATATTTGAGCTCATCTCTTACATTAACATCCAATCTGTCTAACTGTATGATCCTAGTATATTTTTTTTCCATGACAACATTTACTTTCTGGAAAACAAAGTAAGTCATGATATTAGACGAAGCACCTGAGCCTGCTAAACAATTATGCACATTGATATTAAAATTTTCAAATGTAAGTATAAAGTGAGGGACGTAGGACATCGAATGTGAGCCTATATTGGTTGCATTTATGGTAGATTTAGTTTCAACATTGCTTTTTTCCTTAGTTTCAGTAGCTTGAGAAGTGATGTATGTCATAGGAACAATCTTCTTTTGAGGGTCATTGGGATTGAATGCTTCAAGAATTAGATCATATTGTTGGGTAAGTGCACATATATCATACAAGGAGATATTAGCTTTGTTCTTCTTCAAATATTCACTAACGTTGTATTCCAAAGCATGGGTTTCATATTTTCTTGGTGTTTTTCTTATTGGTGAAGTGTTTGTTTTATTTTTGGCTATTGTTGGGGTCAAAGTACTTTGTTTATTGTTGTTGGATTGTGACGAAGTGCTTGGTTTCTAAGTGGGAGTGGGAGGATTTATTTTCCTAGGGGGAGAGATAGTTTTAGAGGGTAGAGGAGTGCTTGGTATTGCCCATTTGTTACACAAATTGTAACCTTTGGGTGCATATTTTGTGACTTGTGTATCCCCCATGAATACCTCTTCAATATGTTCCTCGTCTAAATATATACACTAGTACCATAGGAGCATGGTTGATCCGTGAGTGGTATCTTTAGTGGTTTCTTCCTTTTTTGTTTCCTTGTCCTGGTCATCATCGATGTCTTGTTGATCTGTTGGTTGATGACTAAGGTCATGGATTTGATCCATTGAGGATAGGTTTTTTGAGATTTGTTTTGTTGGTGATATGAACAAAAATTGTCCATACCAAAATCATCAATATTTAAATTAAGACTTGTGGTTTCTGTAGGTTTCGACAAGTTATCATTCTTCTTAAAGAATGGATGAAAAGGTTTTGGTTTTGAATATCCTTCACCAACATTTTTCTTGAGGTCAACTATTTCATTGGATATATTCTTCACCAAATTAAGCACAATATCTAGATCCTTCAACTCTTTTTCATAAGGTTTGTTCACAAATAAGGGTTTCTTCCAAGCTTCTTTGGTCTCTTCAGATGCAAGTTGGCTTCCTAAAGAAATCATTCTTTCTCAACCTATTTAGCTTCCTTGAAATTACGGTCTAATGTACTTATTTTATCACACATAATGAACATGCCTACATATGGAAGCATTGTTGAAATATAGTATTCTACAACCAAGGGTTCTAGAGTAGAAATTTCAAAAATGAATTTGTTAAGAATAGTAGTGAAGTGTTGGTTTAAGTCCTATACTTTTTCTTTATTTTCCATATTTAAGGCTACTAGTTCCTTAAATAAGGTTGTGAGAGTTTTCTCATCCTAAAACTTTTCAATGACGGACTTTTAGAAATCATTCCAGTAAGTTATAGAGCTAGCTAGTAGATTAAAATACCACGTAGAATCATTTTTCTCAAAGGTGTAGGGAAGTATTGTATAAACCACATATTCGTAATAGACCTCAAGGAGACAAGTGGCTAGAAATAATTCTTAACATGGTCCTCTGGTGAAAAAGATTTGTCTGGTTTGAACTTTGGGAGAAGTCTTTCTAGATGCTTGGATAGTTAATGCATAGGGAAATCTAATATTTAAGCACCTTGGGACATTCATGGTGGAATCGTATTCCATTTTTCACCCATGTTATCATTAGAATCAGATATTGAATGTTCACCATCAAAGTTTTTCTCAGAACCGAGAGGATAGGACCATGAGGTGTGGGAGGAATTTGGTCCAAGCGTACAAGTACTTCCTACATATCATTTTCAATCAAATATTCTACAGAACCAACAAGAATGTTATCTTTATTTGCAAGTCATCTTACATGGGTATCTATCCTCCTAGGTAGTGTTAAGGCTATGAGCAGTTGGCCAATTAACTTGGCATATGAGCATGTGATTCGACAGGTTTGATAAAGCTCTTTTTTAGTGATGGGATACAAATATTTGGGATGGTTTTCACGGCTTCCAACAACAATTTTGAATGTGATATTTGAATCTTGGAAAGTAATTTCCTGTTCAAAAGAGATATGTGGAAAGAGTTGTTGGAAAAGAATATTATCCTAGTATAGGTTATGTGTTTTTCATGGATTTACATTAGCCATGAAAATCAATCCCTCCTTCTAGAGCCAATTCTTTTGATGCAACAAAATTTCCCTTCAACAATAAGGGGTACTCCCTTTTTCATGGTCCCAATTAGACTATGCACCAATTGATTTAGGAGATCCATCCATATTTTGGACCGAATGACATTACTAGATTTGAAGGGTGATTGGATGGTTGTGGATGCAGTGGAAATGTAAATGAAAACTAACTAAGTGAAGAAATAAAATCTAATCTACCCTATCCTAGCTAGGATCATCTTTGGTAACCAAGTGAGGAGCTGTAAATGAAAATAATCCCTACAAATAACTTCCTTCAGGTAGTTGTCAGGGAGAAATAATGTTAGACAACACATGCATGAAGATAACATAACCATATTAGTCAAAGCCATGAAATTACATACATAAGAAACTCATTATCTAAAGGAAAAGAAGAAAATAAATAATAAGAAAAGATGTAATAAATATTTTGATTTTCGTAATAACAGTCTATATGCAAAAGGAAATTCTTACAACATATGTAAACATCACACAGTTTGTTGAAAATAAGTTTACAACAACTACCATCTACAAGAGTTATTTTGTCGAACAGAATGGCCCTGAGGGGTTGTCAATATCAATCCTCAAAACAATTTGTAAATATTGATGGGCTCCTAAAATACCTCCTTTATTTCAATTCATTTCACTATTTTATCATCATATTTGACCATAATCCATTACCTTCACCCTTTAAAGCATACCATTTATTTAAAATTTATTAATTAGAAGCATTAAAAATAAATAATGTGAGTTTATACTTTTTAATGTATTTTACATGAAATTTATTAATTAGAAGCATTAAAAATACATAATGTGAGTTTATACTTTTTAATGTATTTTACATGGTTTTAACTAATTTGTAGATGATAAAATTAGTGTTATGAACATCTTGTTTTATATAGCTATACAATCCACTAAACAACTAAGCAATGGATATCATGGGGGATGCGTTCACTATATATATTACTAAAACGTTTGCATCATTGAAATATCAATTTAATAATCTTTGTTATTTTTGATAGGTGGACGATTGTACAAACAAAAGTGAAGGGATATTGTTCCATCCAACAGATCGTGTTTATTAGAACTGAATGCAAGCTTCGTTGGAGTATTTAATCACAATCAACTTGGATTTGAGATTATAGCGCTCATTCTGGCACCCAATCTGGTACTACCATGAATGAATATTCCAACTCTTGATCTGGCACTTGATCCAATACTCGGAGAAAAATGGAATCGTTCGTTAGCATATCCGCGAGCCTTTTCGGGAAAATACAAAACATGGGTTTCTTGCACATTGGAACCCTCTTGTTATGGGCCCTATTGCATTTCAATTTACACAATTAAAACAACCCCTAGATTTGCAGCCATGGACGATCTGGTTTTTGTAACAAAGATGCATGTAGTTAACGATTTTACTATTTTGAGGATTGTCGATCCTTTCAGTGGTGAAAACTCTCGGCTATGATGTAAGACAATATATATATGCCTAGAAAAAACATTGAGGATAGATAATCTGCTAAAAACCCTTGATATTTTCATTGTTGTTGTGAACTCGTAATTCTAATACAATCCAATTCTTGTTCGATGCATTCCTAGCCTATGACTATTCTGTGAATTAAAAAATTCCACAACTACTTGGGAGGCCCACCAATAGACCGTGTTCTTCATTATGTTGCTTTGTGTGTTCATTTTCGTATTTTTCACTTGAAGATAAGCTACCCTGTGTACTTGTTGTTTTAAATTCTCAGTCTGTAGATTTTTTTATGAAACAAATTATATATGTGTGTGTGTGTGTGTGTGTGTGTGTGTGTGTGTGTGTGTGTGTGTGTGTGTGTGTGTGTTGTTTTTAAGTTGCTAACATTGTCATTTTAAATTCTCGGTTTGTAGATTGTTGGTGAAACGAATCGAATTGTGCATATATGTGTGATGCCAAATAGTTGTTTGTAAGTTAGTTGTCGATTGTTCTATGTGAAAGAAATATACACTGTGCATGTTCCTAAAATGTTGTTTATAAATTATTAAAATTGTGAATATTTTGTAAGCACGGATTGATCAAGTTCAACACTGTCGAATAATTCTAATGTATGCATTTCCTTTGATTCCTTTTCTCTGCTAGAATGTTATGTGATTGAGCATTACAGTGTAAAAATTCCCATTGTAAAATTTATTTGATAATTGTCTTGAAGACTTGAGATTGGTTAAAAGTATGTTTTCTAGAACATTTATGTTTTTTATTCAATGGTGAAGTTCTTAGTAAATAGTAAATTTTGTATTTTGTACAACAATGTTGTCACTGTTAATATATTTTATTTTGTTGCATGCAAGGGATGGATTTTCAATTTAGGAATAATTAGTTGTAAATTTGTTTGCTTTAAGATAGATTAGTTTACTTTAGCTTACTTTTACTTCCCACACTTTGAATTCCCTTACTTCAATTTCTTGTGCTTTAATTTTTGTATAGTTTCAATTACCAACAGATAGATTTTAGGCTTAACTCATAATATATGGCCTCCCCATAATGGGCTTCTTCCAAAGGTATTGAGATATATCCATTTTTTTTATTGCATTTAAATGTGTTGTCGGATTTAGATTAGGTTAGAGTGGGATTGAATCCTGCACATATAGTGTCGGTACCTCTAAGCTTGTGAGCCCCGGGTTGACAATTTAATGCCAAAATAGAGAGTATACATTTCACTCAACAAATATAAAATGATTGAATAGCCTCAACAAAATGGGCCTCTTCCTATACTTATAGTAGTTTTAGTAATTGTTGATAGTGCCTTGTTGAATTCTACAAGAAGCAGTTACAAGTCCCTTCAACTTTCCCTTCTCAATTTTTGTTTATAGGTGTTAGAATAGGATGAAGCTGAGGGTGGTTGGAAAAAAGACAAAATAGAAGGAAGTGGGGAGAAAATTCAAATTTTCTACTTTGTCTTATTCAACTATCTTTGTCCCTCACATATGTTTCCCAAACTGCATGTTGGCCTTCAATTGCTATGACTCCGTGATACAAATTTTTTTCTATAGTATCTTCATGTGACATGGGAATTTGTGTAAGGGGTTTCAAGTCTCATGTCAATTTGGCCATGAAAGATTGGATCATCATTTGAGTCTTGGATGGTCAAATGAGAAGATCCTCCATTAATTATACTACCGCCTTAGTGGATGCCTGAGAATCTTCTTGTCTCTTGTTCATGTTCTGCTAGATTTATTCAAAAAACTCTTCCTCTGTCTTGATTTTACCAAGATATTCAAAGGGAGGTAGATTCCCCTTGTACATTAAAAATTGTGCAACCTTCTAGAGTTGTGAATAGAGGGATAGTGACTTCCTTGTTTCCTTTTATGCCTTTTCACCAGCCTCTTGACAATGATTAAGGGTAGCATAATCGATCCTCCTTTATCCTTATGAAGAGCAAGGAAGCTCAGCCGGAATGTACGGGTTCTCCACAATCCATTGTTGCATATCATTTAATCCTTCTCGGATGGAAATGAACTAGAAATTATTGCTCTAAATTGCACTATGTTGGTTCATTATGTGTGTTACCAACTACTAGAAGACATGAAAATGGGAATCCATAGTCGTAGAAGTCTCCTCGATCTCTTCCTTGACCTTTTCAGTGCATGAATTGAATTCCTTAATGGTGCATTCATATTTCTTTGCGTTCTTGAGTTGTTCCTCCAACTCTCTAGTCCATGCATATTTTTATTAATTTTGATAGAACACATTATTAAGATTTTGTTCCTTGGCTATTGATCCAAAAGGGATCCAGGAAGGCCTAAAAAACAAATTTCTCAGAATCGGATGACACCAACACCATTGCATCTGGCTCGTCACGTTGATTCCGACCATATAATTTTATTTGCTAATGGACTCCTTATGTGAAAGTTATCGTGTTCTAACCAATTTCCCAAATAGGCAAAAATTCAAACTTGTCAAATTCAACAGGTCATACTATTGACGTAAATAGTACGATGAGTGACATCAGGAAGGAAATGTGGAATCACCAGGAGGTGACACGTGTCACTCAATTTTAGCATTTTCGGGCTGTTTTAGACCAGTACAGAATTGACACGTAGTAGTGTATGGATGTGACACATTGTATTCCGTACATGATGTGGCCCAATGACAGACTGACACGTGGAGGTACGAACAACAGGTGACATGAAAGCATGACTACATTGTATGGGAGATGACGTGGAAGGGTGACTGGTTTGTACGAAAGCTGACATGGTAGCTGACTGGATAGGTGATGTGGTAGATGACTATGCATGCTAACTAGATCATATAGTACAATCACAGGGTGACATGTGGCCCAATCAGAGGGCACCACATGGAACCCCACATTTTCCAATGTTGACTTGGTAAAATATTTTTTTTCCGCCTTCGTCGGGCTCGAACCCCTGACCTTTGCATCTCCAACAGACTACCCCAACTACACTAGCCACATGGGAGAAGGTGGTGCTTTTGAAAACCTGTGGCCAAATATTCCTTTGAATAGCTGGTGGCTCGGAAATGTGGGATAAGCCCTGGTCAGTGGTGTCATTTTTTCATGGAAACTTGCACAGGAGATCTAGATAAAGCAAGTACAAACAAAGCTTATCAAGAAAGGAAGACAGATTCAATATGGAAGAATGAAAAAATATATTCACACTACTCCAATGAGCTGATGATTGATACATAGATCATGATCAATATGATATAATGAATGAGAGGAAGACACTCATATATAGGGAAAAACATTCCATAATTAAGAAAAGCAATCAAGTAGTTAGCTTTCCTTAGGAATGCATGCATGCATAATAGTGATGGTAAACATAGAAAGTCTAAAATAGAACTAGATAGTTAACTCCCACTGAACTAGTGTGTTGAAAATATAAATTTCTCCAACAGCCCCCCTAAATATCACTATGGAGTAAAAAATGAGTCACGAATACTAGGCCATTTTAGGTACTCATGTACAATGCAACTAATAAACATTGAATAAAAAATGAGGAAAGAGGGAAAATCACGTGGGAACAAAGCCCCCCCTCAAAAGATAATGTATCAAAAGAAGAAAATAACAACTTCTAGACAACAATGTTCTTCACTGTAAGACGATCCCGCAAAGTCTGAAACTTCTGCTCACTGAAAGTCTTCATGAATATGTAGAAATCTTTATGGATTTTATGAAGTCCTTTGGCAATGTGTCATGCATTGTACCTCTTGATCCTGTGGACCCATATGCACCTAAAAATATTCCTTTCTGGTGGAAGTGGAACCAGATGCCAAGTCTGGTTCTGTAGGAGTGAGTCATACTCCTTCTACATGGTTGCTTGCCATAATGGATTTCCCACAACCCTATTGTAGTTTTGTGGATCAGTAGATTGAACCATATAACAATGCATGGGCATCGCAGGATATGAAGCTGAAAGTACATGAGAAGGATCATCATGCTGAGATCGAGTCATCCTCAAATCCAATGGATTCCCTACAGGGTTGCCTGATGCCTGAAGTGTGGTTTATGCCTTCTTGGGCATCTACTGAAGCTTCGGCACTAGCTTCTTATCTGGTTGTACTACCTGCTTATTTCCATGTACAGAATCTGAGTATATGGAATCCTCTTTGATGCCTGAAGTTGATGGAAGAACAAGAGTATATGCATGTTGCACTGGAGGTGCATGGAAAGTACTCTCCTTATGTGTAAGTAGAATAGATGAGTCATCGTCAGAAAACTTAGTGAATTTATACAACCATGACTTGTGATCTAGCTCACCAATTGCAATGATGGAATTGTCATGCATGTCAATTACTGAAACTGAATCTGATGTAAATTCAACCTTTTTACCTTTTTGAGTGATCTGATAAAATGAGAGAAGATTCACAGAAATATTTGGAACATGTAGAACATTCTCAAAATTTCCATTGTGGAGTTCCACTCTCCCTTCTCCTACTACTCCTACTGGAGTGTCATCCCCCATGAGAATAGGGGGTCTTGCGCATGGAATCAAGGAAGAGAAAACTTCCTCTTTCATTGCCATATGATGGGATGCACCAGAATCTATAATCCATGAATCAAATGGGGAATTAATTGAAACAAGAGCATGGTGATTACCTTTCTTAGAAGCATGATCTTCTTCCTTCTGTTTCTTGACTCCCTTTGGAATGAAGTTTCCAAGGTTGTTCTGTTGAAGTGCATGTGCCATAATATCGATCTGTTTCTTCATGCATGTGGATTCTTCATGATTTGGTTTATTGCAGTAAGTGCACTACTTTCCCTTGTTCTTCTTCTTGGAATCTAAAGAGTCTTTGGAACCTGAAGAATCATTAAAGGGTTTGGAATATCCCTCCTTCCCATTCTGTTTGGATGACCCTTTTCCATCATGCATGGTGAGTGCATGTGCTTTGGGATCTTTCATGAGGCCCATATGTATGAGTTTTGTTTTCTCTTGTGTAAGAGACTTAATGAACTAAGCCAACATAGGAATTTTCCAATTTGTTCCAAAAAGACATCTGCCAGAATGGAAATTGGAGACATATACAACATATTTTGGTCCTAGCTTTGCCAAGATTGTTAGAATAAGTTGTTTTTCTTGTGTAGACTTTTCAATACCACATTCACCCAAGCTCAATAGCAAATATTTAAATTTAGTAAAAAAATATTGTATATTATAAAAAAAATTAGGGTTTAAGGTATTCAACTCTACCTCAAGCATATGACCTCACATTGCATCCTGCTTTCCAAAGAGTCCTTCCAGGGTGGTCCAGATCTTGTTTGGAGTCTTGCATGCAGCAACATGAAACCATAAATCAGTGGAGATTAACTCAAGAGGCAGTCTCGTGGCCTCATTCTTACGGTTCGCCCATCTCATCTTCTCAACCGCTGATGTAGGTTTTTTTCCCGTCGCCATCGTCAAATTATACAATCCTTTTGTTTTGAGTTGGAATGTTGCCTTGGGATTCCAATCAAAATAATTATATGGTGTGAGGATTACCACCAAGTTTGATTGTATAATAGTTTTTCTATCCATATATCCCACTGTTTCTACGAACCCCTAAAAATTTACTCTCAATCTGCAAGTGAAAAATTAAGCAATCACGGAAAAAAGGGCACTTGAAGTGAAAATTCATATCAGTTTCAGGAGATGATCTTGTAGCTTACTTTCTGAGCAAACCATGAGGAATATCAACAAACGGTTAAAAAACCACTTGCATAATGAGTTGATTTACTTTCCATGAGGGTTGTTTCCTCAAAACATTAATACTTTGGGAGCAATCACTGTGGAAAAGTATGAGCATAGATTCGTATCAGTTTCAGGAGGCTATCTTGTGGCTTACTTTCTGAGCAAACGGTGAGGAATCTCGCCAAACGATTGAAAGCCCACTTCCAAAATGAGTCGATTTACATTTCAACAAGGGTTGTTTCCTCAAAAACATAATATTTTGGGAGGAATAACTGTTGAAAGGTAAGACCATGGATTTAGCTCGTCGAAACCCCAATTTTCCTTGTTCTTTGGCTTGTATGGATTGATCCAAGCACCATAGCTCTGATACCATGTCATTGTTTCATGGAAACCTACATAGGAGATCTAGATAAAGAAAGTACAAAAAAATATTATCAAGAAAGGAAGGGAGATTCAATATGGAAGAATGAAAAACTATATTCACACTACTCCAATGAGTTGATGATTAATACATAGATCATGATCAATATGATACAATGAATGAGTGGAATGCACTCATATATAGGGAAAAACATTCCATAATTAAGAAAAGCAATCAAGCAGTTATCTTTCCTTAGGATTGCATACATGCATAATAGTGATGGTAAAAATAGAAAGTCTAAAATAGAACTAGTCAGTTAACCCCCACTGAACTAGTGTGTTGAAAATAGAAATTTCTCCAACAGGTGAGGGCTAGTGCAAGGCCATATGGCACCCCACGTGACCAGGGGGCTAAGGACCAGGAGATGGAATAGGGAAGAGGTGCGTGGAAGCTAAGGATTAGGGCACATGGCCTTGCATATGACCATGTGATCGTAAGTTTTGTGCTGGACCAGAAGGTTAGGGGGCAACGCATAACGCTTGGCCACATGGCAATGCCATATGACAAGGGGACCTGATAAAAAGGGTTTGCACCCAATTTTGGTTGGAAAGTGGGTTTTCAAACTTTATGTTATGATTTTATTTGATTTTCAGCCTATTTTTAATGAATTTTAGCCATTATTGGGGGATCTAGAGCCCGATTTGAGGCCAGATCTTGGGAGGAAGTTTGGAGGAGGATACCAAATCCACATATATATAAAATAGAGGTTCCTAGAAGCACTAAAGAGGTTCATAATAGGAGAAATGTTGAATATTTTGAAAGCCAAATCCATTTTTATGCATGTAAGCCATTGAGGAGGGGAACTTTGTGGGCCAATTCTGGGAGCTATGCTCAACATTTTTTAGTGCCGTTAATTGTGTTGGATTTTTGAGATTGAGTAGAACACAACTAGACCAGTTTGTAATCATGTTGACAATTTTATGATGTACTTTTGAAGAATTGGAGAAAAATAAGAAAGCCTCACCCACTAAGACAAAGGCCCGGAGACGTAGGCAATCTTGTCAAACTATGTTAACAACTTTGATCTTATGGTTTGTTGTTATTTGTGCTTACATTATAATATGCATTCCTTTATTATGGCTGATATAATATCTCATTAATTTATTCTTCTTTCATTAATTCCTAATTGGTAAATGAACACATGCTTAAAACTTAGCCAAGTCTTTAAAGATCAATTTCGGATCAAGTGGTATCAGAGCAGGTTGACGGTTGGTTTTTGAGTTTGCATGATTACCAGGGAAAACCTGAGTCATGGTGAAGTTAATCTTGTATAAGGGGATCCTGAGATTGGATCGTGAAACAAGACTTCTCAAAGTGAGGATATGGCATCGGAAGAAGGCATGTCTCAGAATGAGATAGAGTTGCAAAATACTTTATTCTCCATGTATGATATGGTAAAGGTATTATATGAGGATTACTTGGAACGAAAGAGGAATTTCCAAGGGGATTCTTCCAAACAAGAAAAAAGTGAAGAAGGAGAGGATCCTCCTAAACCTCCTCCTTCACCTTCTTCTTCTCCATCAACTTCTTCTTATTCTTCAAGTACAAGTTCCAAATCCATCGCAAGAAAACATTCCCATAAACGTAAACATGATATGCCTTTACTTAATCTTGATGTGAAATTTGAATTGACCATGTATGATGGTGAACTCAATGTTGAGAGGCTTGATAACTAGGTCAGATAGATGGAAGTTTGTTATAGTGTGCAACAAATCAAGGATGAGGCAACTCAAATCAAGTTGGCATCGCTTCTGCTTGCAGGAACAACACTCATATGGTGGCAAAGTAAGTTGAAAAATGGCACGCAAAAAGTTGGTAATTTATTCCCATCATGGAAAGATTTTGTTTTTTCACTTAGAAATCAATTTTATCCTTTGGGTTATAAAGAGAAGGATTTAATTGAATGGAAAAGTCTTAAACTAAGAAAGGGACAAACGGTGCAAGAATACACAGATGAATTTCATAAGATGGAATTAATGTTAAATATTCCATTACATACCCAAGAAACTCTTATAAAGTATAGAGGAGATTTACCTGCACATATTTGTAACACTATATTTATGTTTGGACCTACTAATATTGATGAGGTTTCTATTCAAGCAACACACATTGAAGCAGGGAAAGCAAGAGTTGGTGTATCAGGGGAATCATGTTCAAGGAAAGAGGACAAAATAAAGGGGAATGGAAAGAAAGAAAATTCAGCGACAAGAAAGGAAGAGAAGATCTCTTGCAAGCATTTCAAGAAAGAAGGGCATGCTAATGACCATTGTTGGAAATTTCATCCAGAAAAGAGACCAAAGTGGTTCAAATAAAGGAAAGGGGGGGAAATAGTTTCAACAACAACATGTCCAATAGACTTGGGATATGATTCAGGTGATGAGACTAAGATCACAACAGTCGGTTTGATAGGTAAAATTGGTGATGGATATGATTCTAGAAATAAGTTGTTTCACATAAGGGTGATAATGAAACATACTAAGATCGATACATTGATAGATAGTGGATCTCAATCTAACTTGATTTCATAGGAAGTGGTTAAACATTTGGGATTAAACACTAAGATGAATCATAAACCTTACTCACTTAAATAGATAAGAAACAATCATAAATTGCACATAAAAAAACAATGCACTTTAAAGTTTGCAATTTCATCAAAGTTTGTGGATGAGGTAACATGTGATGTGGTGTCTCTCAATGAATTTGCAATGGTCTTAGGAAACCCTTATTTTTATGATCGCAAAGAAATATTCTACAGGGAACATAATCAATATCACTTAACTAAATAAGGTAATGAATATATTTTACATGCTCATCACTTAGAAGCAAATCAATCTCTTCAAACAATGGAACAATTAAGGATGGTAGCATATACAAGCAAAACACATATATTCACTCCAAGTAAACCAATTGATCTTAAGCATGAACATGAGATGGTTGTCGAATGGAATTTCAATCATACTTTGCTTCAAGATAAGCTAATGTTGTGCAAGTAATTCAAACATATTAGCTCATCTGTAGTCATATTTCTAATGTTATCACTTCAAATGTTTTCAACATGGATGGTAGTGGCTTCAATAAGATGTGAAATAGTACAAGTGGCTAACAATATGCTGTCAGTTTTCATGCTTGTTTTGCAATTGATTATGATAAGACAGGTGCATAGGATAGAGTTTAAATACAAAGAACAAGTGGGGTGGCGTATCCCTCACTTGATGACTGGTTAATACCCTTTTGGAGGACCAAAAGGTCTTAGTGGGGAGGCATGATCCAAAATGGATCAAGGAAGGCCTAAAAATAAAATTTATTGGAATCAGACAAAAACGATGCCATTGCATTCGAATCATCATGATGATTCTGGCCATATAATTCTTTTCACAAATGGACGTCATACGCGAAATTTATCATGTTCTGACTGATTTCCTAAACATGAAAAAAGTCAAACTGGTCAAAGTCAATAGGTCATACTACTGACGTCAAGGTGACATCATGATGACATCAACAAGGATGTGTGGAAGCACCAGGAGGTGACATGTGTCACTCTATTTTGTCATTTTTTGGCTGAGTTAGACCAGTACGAAATTGACATGTGGCAGTGTACGGATGTGACACGTGACAGTCTGTACGTGACATGGCCCAATGACAGGATGAAACATGGAAGTACGGACAATAGGTGATGTGGCTGGGTGTCTGGGATTTATGGAATTTGACATGGCAAGGTGACTAGGCTATACAAAAAATGACGTGGAAGATGACTGGAAAGGTGATGTGGCAACTGACTATGCATTGACTGGATGTTGATTGAATCGTATGATCTAATCACAAGGTGACACATGACCCAATCATAGGGTGCCACGTGGCACCCCAAATTTTTCCAATGTTGACTGGGTAAAATATTTTTTTTCAACCTTCATCGGACTCGAAACCCTGACCTCTACATCACCAACAAACTACCTCAGCTGCGCTAGCCACATGGGAGAAGGTGGTGCTTGTGAAAACGTGTGGCCAAATATTCTTTTGAATTGCTGGTGGCACGGAAATGTGGGCTAAGCCCCAATCGGTGGGGGCCAACGCAAGGCTATATGGCACCCCACGTGACCAGGGAGATAAGGACCAAGATACAAAACTTGAGGGAGGTGTGTGGAGGATAAGGATTATGGCACATGGCCCTGCATATGATAATGCAACCATAAGTTTTGGGCTTGACTGAAAGGATAGGGGCTAGCGCATAGTGCTTGTCCACATGGAAGCGCCATATGATGAGGGGTCTGGATCAAAAGGGGTTGTGCCTAATTTTGGCTGGAAAGTGGGTTTTCAAACTTTATGTTATGACTTTATTTGATTTTCATCCTGTTTTTAATGGATTTTAGCCATTATTGGGGGATCTAGAGCCCTATTTGAGGCCATAGCTCGGGAGGAAGTTGGGAGGAGGATACCAAACCCACATTGATTTGAAAATAGAAGGCTGACTTGTTATGCTATGCAAGAACCCTCTACTTCATTAAAATAAAACTTTACAGGACCTTGCTTCATGTGTTAAAATATGCAAGATAAACTTATGTGTTAAGTTCATGTATCTTCTTGTAAATGCTTA
>JZKD02S1622608.1:125410-153246 GCA_000966675.3 Picea glauca | reverse complement strand
GGGGGGGGGTGTAGGGGGGAGAAAGCCCCCCACACGGGGGTTTGGGGGCAACGCCCCCAGGAATTCTTTTTCCTTGGGAAATGTGTCACATTTTTTCCTTGATTTTTGTATCCATTGTTGGGCGGTTTTTCGGCACATGGTTTTTGTCGATGGTTTTCTATTTCTGGTTAAGGAATTATGGTTTTTTACTAATAAAGGTCATTGGGTTAAGGTTTTAGATGTTGTTGGCTCCTATATGTATATTGTATTGTAAACAATGTAACATGATGAATGAATATAGAATATGTTGGTTTTTCCGGTTTAGGTTTCGGGGGGAAAACTCTATGTGTAATGTTTGTATTTTCCAATGTATCTTTTCTGTTCTTTTACTGAAAATATGTTTGCAATAAATATTGTACAAGGTTAAAATCTACATTTGGTATCAAAGCTTTGTTGGCTTTAGGGGGACGCCTTTGTGGTCAAGGGTTTGGCTCGGGACTGTGATAAGCCTTGTTACAGTGGGATATTTGTGGTATTGATTTTTAGGTCAAAAGAAATGGCGAGAAATTCAGAAATGGAGATAAAAAAGTTTAATGGGAAATTTTTTGATCTGTGGAAGCTCAAGATGAAAGATTTGTTGGTGGACAGAGATCAGTGGATTGCGGTGGATCCAGGTACTTCACCTACATGAACTTCAACAAATGACTGGAAAAAGTTGGATCAAAAGGCGAAGAGAAAAATCTGATTGTGTCTCTTAGATTCAGTATTAATGAATGTGTCAGAGGAAGCTACAACCAAGGATTTATGGGATAAGCTGGGGAAGTTGTATCAGTCTAAGTACCTAATAAATAAACTATTCCTGAGAAATAAGTTGTATAATTTGAGGATGAGAGATGGAGACTCGATGGAAGGGCATTTGAATGCCTTCAATATTGTGGTAACTCAGTTAGTATCTGTTGAGATTAAAATTTGAGATGAATATAAGAGTATCAGTTTACTGTGTTCTTTACCAGACTCGTGGGATAGTCTAGTTGTGGCCATAGGTAGTAAAACAACTTCCTTGAAGTTTGATGAAGTGGTCTCATCCTTTTTGTCGAAGGAGATGAGATGGAAGAAAATGGAAGGACATAGCACAGACACATTATTTGCAAGAGGACGCTCCCAGGAAATAAATAGATCTAAGTTCTCAAGTGGGAGATCTAAGTCTCAAGGTAGATATAAATCTCCTGAAAAGTTTGTAAAGGTATGTTGGAGATGTGGAAAAGAAGGGCACTACAAGAAGGAGTGTCGATCCAAAGTTGAGAAAAAGAAGGGATCTGAAGAATCTCCTTCTACAAAAGAAAAGACCTCCAAAGAAGAAGGAGGGGATGTGTACTTGGATTCTTCAAGCACACATGCATATCATGAGGCATGGTTGGTTGAATCAGGTGCATCCTTTCATATGAATCCACATAGGGAGTGGTTCTGTGAATATGAAAGGTATGATGGAGGTAATGTTTTCCTAGGTGATGATTTGACAACCAGAATCATAGGATGAGGAAAAGTCAAGTTGAGGCTCATAGATGGAAGGATTATAAAACTTCCTAGTGTTCTTCATATCCCGGGTTTGGCAAAAAAATTGATTTATGTAAGAAAAATGGACGATGCAAGGGTACAAACAATATTTGAAAACGAAACTTGCAGGATGGTTCGAGGAGAAATGGTGTTGTTGAAGGGAGTTCAGTTTGGAATCATGTATAAGCTGGAAGGAAGCACTATTAGTGAAGGGTGTAATAGTTCCATTGTTTCTGATATTGGAGTTGAATAAGAAATAACTCCTACAAGAGAAAAGGTCATGTTGTGGCATCAAAGACTAGAGCATATTGAAGAGAAGGGTCTTTGACTACTACATGGTGAAGGTATGGTTGAAGGTATGTCTAACTTCTCTTTGGATTTTGATTTCTGTGAACATTGTGTATATGGGAAGAAGAATCGGGTAAGATTCCCCTCTGGTGCAATGATGGAAGAAAGAATTTAACAACTAGTTCACAGTGATGTTTTTGGACCTGTGTCGGTCCCATGATTGGGAAAATCTATGTACTATGTATCATTTATAGATGACTTCTCGAGGAATACTTGGATATATTTCCTCAAGAAGAAATATGAAGTCTTTGACATGTTTAAAGAGTTTAAGGCTCTTGTTGAGAATCAAACAGATGAAATAATTAAGGTGTCGAGGACAGATAATGATGGAGAGTTATGTGGGAATGAATTTGAAGAATTCTGTAAGAAGTGCGGTATAGGAAGGAAGAATACTACTCCATATACACCTCAGCAGAATGGAGTTGCAAAAAGGATGAGCAGGATGTTGATGGAAAAATAAAGGTGCATGCGCAATGGTGTCAGGTTAGCGAAAGAATTATGGGCAAAGGCAGTGGGTACTACTTGTTACCTGATCAACATATCACCCTCATCAGTGTTGGATGAAAAGACTCCACAAGAGGTATGGACTGGTAAGAAACATTCTCTCACACATGTCAAGGTATTTGGCTGTGAGGCTTATGTTCATGTTCCAGAGGAAAACAATAGTAATCTAGATAAGAAGGTTGAAAAGTGTTTCTTTATTGGGTATAAAGATGGTCTCAAAGGTTATAACCTTTGGAACCCAAAAACTAATAAGGTTGTGTATAGCCGAGATGTGGTATTTAGATAAATGAAGTATGTTGATAAACAGGGAGTCCTACCAAATAAGGAAGAACCAAATAAAATAGAGTTTGATTTAAAGGATGATGAATCTGACTCTACAAAAAAATATGAATCAGAAGAAGAAGATACTCATACTCCAATATTGAGGATATCGGTTCAAGAAAGAAGGCTACCGGAAATATATACTCCATATGATTTCCATTCAAATTTTTCTTTGTCTATTATTGATGATGATCCTAGAAATGTCAGGGAGGTAGTGGATTTAGAGGATGGAAAGATCTGAAAAAAGGCCATGGATGAAGAAATGGCAAGCTTGGATAAGAATGAGGCTTGGGATCTAGTGAAGTTTCCAACTAGAAGAAATCCCATTGGCAACAAATGGGTACTTAAAAAGAAGTTGAATACAGAAGGAAAAGTGGAGAAATACAAAGCTGGATTAGTAGGAAAGGGTTATTCTGAGGTTGAGGGAATTGATTTTGGTGAGATTTTTTCTCCTATTGCCAAGTTAACCTCTATAAGATTTTTGTTATCTGTGGTTGTTGCATTTGATCTTGAAGTAGAATAGATGGATGCGAAGACAACATTCCTACATGGGGATCTAAAAGAAAAAATCTATATGAAGCAGCCAAAAGGTTTTACTGTGAAGGGAAAGAAGGAGATGGTATGCAAGCTGAAAAAGTCCCTATACTGTTTAAAAAAATCGCCAAGGATGTGATATCAAAAATTTGATACTTATATGCTGGGACTTAGCTTCACAAGAAGCAAAGAGGATCACTGTATGTATTTTAAATTAATTGGTGATAATTTTATTTATTTGGTCTTGTATGTGGATGACATGTTACTTATAGGAAACGACAAGGAGATTATCGAGGATGTGAAAAATCAGTTGTTTGAGCTAAATTTGACATGAAGGATCTCGTTGCTTCAAATTTCATTTTGGGCATGGAAATTAAAAGAGATTGGAAAAACAGGAAACTCTGGTTCAATCAGAGAAAATATGTCGATACAATATTGCAGAGGTTTAATATGTTGGAATGTAAACTGATAAAGGTCCCTATTCCTATTGGTGTAAAGTTATCTGCAGATCAGTTTCCTAAGACATAGGAAGAGGAGGAGGACATGTCTTGTGTTCCATATGCAAGTGCAATTGACATTTTGATGTATGCAATGGTATGTACTCGATCGGACATTGCACATGCAGTGGGAGTTTTGAACATGTATATGTCAAAACCAGGAAAGGAGCATTGGACAACAATAAAAAGAGTTTTCAGGTATTTACGTGGCAGTTCTAGCTATGGATTGTGCTACCAAGGAAGACCAGGATTGGACAGAGTGTTGGATATAGATGGCTTTGTGGATGCATATTGGGTTGGAGATTGGATCATAGGATATCTACAAGAGGGTATGTGTTTAACCTGTTTGGAGGAGTGATAAGTTGGATGATCAAAAGACAAGTTGTAGTGGCACTTTCAACTATAGAAGTTGAATACATGGAAATCACTCATGCAAGTAAGGAAGCGATATGGTTACAAATATTGTGTTCGTTGTAAGGGTAGATTGTGATAGTCAAAGTGCAATTTGTTTGGCGAAGAACCTGACTTATCATTCAAAGACAAAGCATATTGATATTCAATATCACTTTGTGAGAGAAATGGTTGAAGAAAAGAAAGAGTTGTTGATGAAAGTGGACACTTTGAAGAATGTTGGAGATTCATTAACAAAATATGTGAGCATTGAGAAGTTCTCTTGGTGTAAAGGATCCATGGGCATTGTTGCCCTAGATTGTTGACTATGTAACTGTGTAAACCCCTGTATGCAAATAAAACAATAAGTGGGAGAGTGTTGGGTATGTGTTATATTCTTTGCACCATTAGTGGGAGAAAAAAAAAATTCCTCAAGAAACTTGTCGCATTTTTGCCTCGTTTTTTGTGTCCATTGGATTTCTTTGGCTCCTATATGTATATTGTATTGTAAACAATGTAATATGACGAATGAATATAAAATATGTTGGTTTTCCTTTCTAAGGGAAAAATATCTATGTAATGTTTATATTTTCCATTGTATCTTTTATGTTCTTTTACTAAAAATGTGTTTGCAGTAAATATTGTACAAGGTTAAAATCTACATTTTCCACAACCTTGGTTCATCTTCCAAATATAACTTCGTGAGCATCAAACTTAACCATACAATCAATATTTTCCATATGAGATTCTAAAAGAAGATTATTTTTCAACCTAGGAACAAACAAAACATTACTCAGCTCAAGAACATCACCCATAGGTGTCTCGAAGAAAATAGAGTCAAATCCTATCAGAAGGTAAGTGTCATCATATCAAGCTCCATGATCTTTCCTCCCTCTTACTATTGAATCTTACTAAATAAACACCTGCAATATATCATGTGTCTCAAATATCTACTTCCCACATACCATCCAACATTATTCATAGCGTTAAAAGACAAACATGTGACCAAATACATATCCATACTAGAAAGTCAATAATATGGAGAAAAAAAAACATCCCTTCCAAGGGTCAAGGTGCTTCTCTCAAGTAACCTGGGGTATCACAACCAACAAACTCAACATAATCAAGTACCTCTCCCTGGTAATATTTAGCTAAAATACAAAGTCCCTCTTATTTAGAGTGAATTTAGCCAAAAACAAGCTCTAATATCATGTAGAAATTTTAAAAAACTGAAAGTTCAAGAATTTCACCTCTAATCCTAGAGGTTTCTCAAACCTTTAACCTATGAATTTCATCCTTAGGGATATTATGAAATATATTATAAAACAATATTGGAAATGATACAATATCTCACTCTCTAACAACCCAATATTCTAGGAAATCCAACTAGAAATGATACAAAAGTGTCTTGATAATACATTTGGGCCCTCTACTGCAAATTATCATGTATTAACCAAATCTTAAAATCCACTTTTACAATAGCTATAACATTAGAAAAGAATCCCTTAAAATTTTCATATATGATGTAAAATCACTTATAAAATTTCCATGAAGAACACAGATGGAAGAAAAATACTTAAAAATAAAAATAAGAATAAAGAAGAACAGAGATGGCAGAAAATAAAAATACATGAAGAACTGAAGAAAGATGACATAACATAAGATGTAGTTGTTTTACTTGGACATCCAAAAACTTCTTTTATAACATAAGATGTAGTTGTTTTACAATAATATCCTTATCACAAGGCTAGTACAATCTAATAGCTCTCCAAAACCATAGCTAGGTAAAACCAAGAAAGACCGTATCTCAATGAAGGAGTTCCAACATGCAAGAATCACTCAAACAAGTCCTCCAAGGAGATATGTCCTTGTTGTAAGGGAAATCCAAGAAAGACCTTATCTCAATGAAGGAGATCCAACATGTAAGTATCACTCAAACAAATCCTCCAAGGAAATATGTCCTTGTTGTAGGGGCTAGTGAGCTCTGCCTACTAGACCAGTGTTGAGGGAGCCTCTTAGGCCTCATAAATGTCATTATACCTATGAATGTAAGATAGCCTAAACTCGATAAATACATGTGTATAATGGATAAATGGGCATAAACAAATGATTAGTTGGAGCAAGTGTAACCACTCCAACCATCCATATCATTGTATAAATACTTATCAAAGCATGAATACAAGACCATAGAACATTCTCTCCAAGACATATGTCTTGATGGTCCCTTGTGTACATGTCACACTATGTAGTCTCTTGGGTGAATGTTGGTTGGAAGTAGCCTTTCAACATCTGGTGTCGTTGCCTCCTTCTTTTGGGTTCGAACCTAGAAAAGATGTAGAAATAAGAATATGAAGAAGACATGCAAATTTCTCATTGATTGTTGCTTGTGAATGATGGTGGTTTCTAGTTGATTATTGCTCACACAAGGTTGATGTTGCATGAAAAAACTTTTATTATTCTTTGATGTTGTTCACTAGCGGACGCTGCTCGATAACTTGGGACGTGCATGAAGGCAATGGTCTTGGGAAGATAACAAAACCATTGTAAACAAATAATTGACCTAGGTCGATGGAAAGAAACAACAAAAAAGAGCTTGTTGTCATAAGAGAAATGCAAGCTACAGTTGAAAATATGCGGGTAAATTTAAGCTCTACCCTAATCCAACAAAGCAGGGAGGAGGCCGACTCGCACTCGGTATTTGTTGGAAATCCTGAAGATCTATGCTCCATTTTCTGCAAGTCTATGTGTCGAAGGTTGTGAAAGCAACAATTGCATCTCTAGGGTAAAAACCCTTGCTCTCAATCGTCTCAACACTCGCACAAATTTTTGTTCCGTTGCATACCATACCGACTGTGGAAAGAGCGCGCTCCTGTTTTACATGGACTAGAACAATGCAATCATGTCGACGTCGTGCGCAGGTTGAAGTCGTCGACGGAATAGCCAGTCGAAGTCGTCGACTAGTGCAAATTGACCATAAATGTGCATAAGTGAGAATTTTTATTCCCGATGGGGGGTTTTAGCGTGCATGTCGATTCAACTTATTGGTGTCCATTCTTGTCGATCGATTTCAGCGGAGAAAATAATATTTAGGGTCAAAGCATGTTGAAGCCGACCAGGGAAGACCGACCAATGGAAGCCTAGTCGATGCAGCTGACCAAAGAAGATCATCAGAATGAAGCCCTAGTTGAAGACCACGTTATGCTATGTGAAATATATTTTGTGAGCAGATGTCTGGCCGATTAGCAAGCGAATGACTAAATTTCACACCATTTGAGGCCACATGCACAAAATCTGTATCAGCTAGGATGATTTTAAGTCGACAACATTGATCGACTTAATGCAATATTGATTTAAGGTATTTGCAGATGGTCAAGAATATGGGCACAAACATTTGTATAAAGTTTGAACTCTTCATACATTACAAAATATATTAAGAAGATTTTGGTGGAGTGAAGAAGCATAAAAGAAAATGGAGTCATGAGTACCATTCTACGAATATTAGATTTTTTTTTTAAGTCTCACTACATGAAGAATATTACATGAAGGATACTTTAAGTCTCTCCGTTTAGTCATATTCAACTCAATTCATAGTCAAGTCGAGTTGGAAAAGAAAAATATATATATGTTGTCGAGTCCTGATATGATTCAAGATTTATTGTAAAATTTGATTTGAGTTTGAATCAACAATTTGATGGGATCAAGTGTACAATTGAGTAAATTAATTTAAAAATAGAGTCTAAAGAATGAGGGGTTAAAAGTGAGTCTTTAAAGGCATGTAATACAAGTTGATCTCTCCAATAAACGACATTTAGTTGTAGTCCATAAAAGCCCACTAGTGGCAATGAGTCTTTGTTGTAGTTCATAAAATCTGGTAATGAGTCTTAGTTGTAGTCCATAAAATCCCAGTAGTTGACAGTTGTGTTGAAGGGTCAAAATTCCCTTTAACTCAATAGTAGGAATCACTGTGAGAGATGAGGCCCAATTAGAATCTTCCTTGTTTATGGTAGCATGATTCTCCTAATGGGTGATCTCTCAAATTTCGATGGACTTTATTTTCGGTTTAAGGATAGATCTTCTAGAGTCTTTTCGTTTTAGTTAATTTATGAAATATTCAATAACTAAATTTAGAACAAGGATCATAACTTAAACACAATTACAATCTTACTAAATATCTCCGAGTAGATAATTGTATGCAAAACAATCCACAAACTACACTAATCCACAAGCTTTGGAAAAAATATGTCTTCGGCTCAAGATGAGCTTATATTTTAAACTCTGAAATATTTTTTCATCTAGCTATTACACAAAACCGTCAAACTTTCAAAATGAGGTCAACCTCCTTATTTATACGAAAATCTCATGCAAAAATTAACAACAGTGTTTACTTAACAAAAGATAAGGTGGATTTCATCCACGTGGAAGCTATAAGTAAGCTTCAGTCATCTCAAAGAGTTCGCTCTGTCATACTCAGACAACCGGGAGAAAATATCCTCACAAGTATGCAAATATTGGAATCGATGTTGCTCCATCGACATGTTGAGCTTATCCTTCATTTCCATCACCCGGTCTCTGAATTTGTCCAACTCGGAGCCTAAATGTCGCAGGACCCTTTCTAACCCTATCGGTTCATCGACGAACCTCTTAACCTATCTCTTTTCAAGTATTCATATCTCCCAAATTTCCATTTCAAATTCAGCATCAAGCTCCTCGAACTTTCAAACTATCGTGCGCAGGTTGACAAAATTGTCGGGTGTGCTGAATTTTGGGAATCAATGGTTCCTCATATTCTAATTGATGTAGCTCCAATTCCCAAGACATTCTTCCCATCATTCTTGAATTCTATGATGCGGATCTATCACGAATTGTACCCAATACTCTGTTGTTTTTTTTAACTTAACCATGCTCTCATCTATGAGCATCATGATGCCATGTTCCTATCCTCCCCGACCTTTCTTGATTTATCTTATGTACTCAATTTGTTCTAACACGGGATGATATTTCTCAAACCATTTCATCATGTCTATGTAAGCTATGAGGCCCATCAAGGTTTCCTCTTGATACCCAATGACCCAGGTCATGAAAATTTCTCTTTCAGACTTAAACTGGCTATAGATCTCTCCCAACTCAACTCTCATGAATCTAACTGCCTGTGTGGTGCCCTGGAAATATTCTACTTGATGCTTGAGTTTCACTAACTCATCTCTCATAGAGTTAGTTTCACGCTCATCCTCTCTTTCCTTGTCTATGGTGGAATTGGATATAGCCATGCCTTCTCCCAATAGTTTTCTCACCTTAGATTGCTTAGCATCTAGTAGGGTCTCTTCCATGGTAATTAACACTGCATTGTCTAGAGTGACTCTCCTCTTCTTTCATATCCTTCTTACCACCACCTTCTCTCTTTCTATCATAAGCTATAGCTTGGACATCGACCACCTCGTCTACAGACTCTGGAATTGGCTTGTCACCCCATGAGAGGGAATTTCCCAAGAATCATGGCGTATGAAAATGTTCAAGCACTGCCTCCTTACCTTTTTCAGCTCCTAGATTAATGGGATAATATTCATTATGTTCAATGTTGGAGGTATTTTCCGTGACCCTATCTATTGTGGTTTCTGTCGAAGTTGTTGACCCTCAGAGTGTAGAATGTGTTGACGGTTATGTCTGGATCTTTTCAGACCCTTTGTTACTCTCCAACTCTTCATCAACCACTCCTTTGCTAGTGTTACCTCTTGATGAATTCTCATCATTGGGGTTCCCTTGTTCTTCCCCTTTTCCTTTTGTTTCATCCTTTTTAATGTCAGTCATGTTACCATCCTCATCTTTATTCCTTAGAATTTTTGTTTTCTCTCTATCTCTTGGCTCTTCCTGGCCTTTGTTACCACCTTCCCCTCTATCCAGTGACTATGAGGTTCAATGATCTGTATTATTTTTTAGAACGAAATGAAGGAATATATATAACAATGAAATATACAAAGATATTGCAAGATACACAAAAATATTGCAATAAACACAGAGATACAGTTATGCACAATTTCTATTAATGAGAGAATGTATAAAAACTGTAAAATTACAAAGTGAATGACTCGCTAGAATGGTGGCAACTTATCTCTGAGAAGAGATGTGATGGCTATTCTCATTCAAAAGAAGATGATGTTGTTTACAATGAGCCTCTAGAGGCCTTTTTAACGTAAATAAAATCTAAAACCCTAACACTGAAAGATGAAGCACCAAACATCATGTGGGCCTCAATGGGGTAAGTTGGTATGTCAACTTCCCAAGGGAGTAACTTTTGCATACGATCTTCGTTTGGGGCGCACAATAGATAGTTTGAAAGTTTTATATGAGGACTACACATTTTTTCATCCCACAATGGCTAAAGCCTACAATGTAAGTGTGGCGGGCCCAAAAAATGTTGTTTAAGGCCTCAAAATGGCCCCATAAGTTTAGGACTCGAAATGTTGTAGAAAAACTGCCAAGGTGGAAACCCCTGTTTTGAGTTGGTGGAATAGGTGGGTGGTCATTGATTTTCTCTTGAATCAATCCTCCTCCCTTAGGAAGAAATGGTCTTCATTGTGTTAGGTCCCCAGGGAAGCTTTTGTTGAATCTAGACCTTGGTGAGTTGCTTGCCTTATTGAAGAAGCTTCCCTTCTTAGCTTGTTGAAGGTTGTTATGAACTAATTTGGCTGCATGATCTGATGGAGTATGGGAGGACTCTATCGGTGAAGATGTAGCATAAGGAACATGAAGGAATTTATCATAACTTGATTTGACTGGGTAGTGTGGAGGCACCCTCATAGGTGCAGTAGGAATATCTTGGTGTTGTTGTACAATCTTGTTGATCTGCTTCTGTTGGACATAAGGGTCTTGGGAAAATTCTATAGTGGTTTCAGTTTCCTTCTCTTCTGACCAGGTTATGAAGAAGCTAAACTTTTTGGTGTGAGAGATTGATTTGCAACACTATTTTGTGGGTACAGTAATCGAAACTACCTTTGGTATCTTGTAGCGATAACCCCCGAGAGTAACAATGATGATATGGGTTCAAGACTCATAAACATCATGACGCCTCCACATATATAGTTGTCCTAACAGAACATCACAGACTTCCAGTTGGGAAACATCACACAACAACTTCTACTTGAAGGGCTTGATGTCGTATGACAGGAAACACTGTTGGTTGACACGAAGATCTCGTCCCTGGCAAAGCCATCATATGTTGTATGGTTGTGAGTGTGGTGTTGTCGTCAAATCCAACTGCTTGAAGATCTCTGCTGAGATGAGGTTCTTCTGGCTTCCTCTATCAACAATAAAATGCAACAGGGTCCCCTTCACCCACATTTGTGAATGAAAAATGTGCTCCCCCTATTAAGGATCCACTGGTTCTTCTAGTTGGATTGTTGTAGTCGTGATAGTAGCAGTGGGTTCTACATCAATTAACTGTCTCATTCTACTAGTGTCTAAATCAAAGTCTGAGTTGGGGATCAACTTTGTTTCTTTGAGCTAGGCCACCAATGATTGTTTCAAGTGACATTCATCGGTGTTGTGCAAAGGGATTTTGTGGAAGTCGCACCACTTCCCAGTGTCCTTCTTCTTCTTCCCATTACCCTTCTTTTATTTTGTCTTGGAATGTTTCTCTTGAGTGTTCTGTGAGTTAGGGATACCTTTTTCATACTTTGGTTGTTACGAATTTGCAAACCCAAATTCTCGCTTGTTCTATTGCTTAAATTCCTGCTCAATTTTGACAACATATCTATAAGTGGCTCCTAGTGATGAGATGTCCAAAAACTCCATTTTGGTTTGGATGTATCTATGTAGATCCCCATGTTATTTCATAACCAAATGTCTTTCAGAGTCTTTGATACCCAGCTTGGTGCACAAGGTATGGAAGGTATTTGTGAACTCCAACATTGTTTGGTCCTGCTTTTGATGTAGCGTGGTCCATCTCATGTAATGGTCATCATAGTTTCCCACGGGGTGGTATTTCTCCTTGACCACATCCATAAAAAAAATCCCAAGTGGGATCGGCCCCAAATATTAAAGACTCCTCTGTGGAATTTTTCTCCCAGTAAGTTTCCCACCAATGTTTGACATGGGAGAGAGCCTTAAGGAGCTTACAGGTGATGTTTTCTCTGTCAAAAAAATTATGAACAAAGAAATAACCTTCTATTAGATTTAACCATTTTTCCAAAGCATCTGCATCGATATGACCTTCAAATACGGGAATATGAAAATTTACTTGTACCTTGAATGGAGTAGTGTCTCCAAAGTGACTGCTTGACGAAGACACACCTGTTATTGTCGATAATATTTGAAGGATTTGGGAAAAAATCTCCAACATCTCATTCCTCTGTTGTGCGAGGGCTTACACGAGCAACATCTTGATGGGATATTCTACTCCCATGTCTCTCTTTTCTTCCACCATGGGAGGCCTCTTGGGATGATGAGAGTGGTTGTCCTCAAGGGAAACTAGATCGAGACCCAACTCTCTGTACCATGACCTCATCAGGGACATGCACTAAGAAGCAACAATGAGAAACCTTCTCTGATACCACTTATCCGGATTATTTTTTAGAACGAAATGAAGGAAGAGATATAACAATGAAATATATATAGATATTGCAAGATACACAAAAATATTGAAATAAACACAAATATACAGTAATACACAATTTTTATTAATGAGAGAATGTACAAAAACTGTAAAATTATAGAGTGAATGACTTGCTATAATGGTGGAATATTATCTTTGAGAAGAGATGTGATGTCTACGCTCATTCACAATAAGATGATGATGTTTACAATCAGGCTCTAGAGGAATTTTTAACATAAAGAAAATCCAAATCCATAACACCGGAAGATGAAGTGCCAAAAGTCATGTGGGCCCTAATGGGGTAAATTGGTATGTCAACTTCCCAAGGGCGTAAATTTTTCATAGGATCTTTGTTTGGGGCGCACGATAGCTATTTTGAAATGTGTATCTGAGGACTACACATTTTTTCACCACATTGTGGCTACATACAATAGTGTGACTGTGGTGGGCCCATAAAATGTTGTTTAGGGCCTTAAAACGACCCCAAAAGTTTAGGACTCAAAATGTTGTAGAAAAATGACCAACGTGAAAACCCCTATTTTGAGCCAATGGAATAGGTGGGTGGCCACCGATTTCTGCCTGGACCATTCGATATGAAGAGGTGATATGGCCTTCATTTGTATTCATACCTATATCTATGTCCAAAGGTTGTTCTTCTTGGGGAAATTGTGTGTCCAACATCCATGTTACAACCTCATTAAAAATAGGAACTGCAAGATACACCTCATCTACTTCACTATTGTACACCGTGATCAAATAAAAAATAACAAGAGCCACTCCCCTTAGGCTAGATGGATTTTTTGAAATTGCAGTTATTGGACGAGCTTCTAGTTCTCCTGCAGATGTTCACTCTGAAATCTGGTGTTCATTATATTACCCAATTGAGGTATTTCCAGGTTTTTCCAGGTCCCCCTTCCTCTCTGAGCATGACTCGGGTTATTAACACAGATGCTATTTATGGCTCTATGACAATTTCCCTTTGTAGTTGAATCAATATTTCTTCTTCTTCTAAGATTCTTTGTGTCTCTGGCCTGTCTGTTGTCTAATTTGTACCTTCTTGTTGTGCTTATACCATTGCCTCAATTTTTTTCTCTAAAAATTCTAATTGTTCATCCCCAAGAGAGGCCATGGACCTTGGTCATATAGTTCACTCACCTCTGGGTTGCTATGAGGCATGAATTTTGGGAAATATTCATAATTCTTTTTTTTTATAAATCAAGCAAGGAGGGAAGGATTACCTTAGATGTCGTACTATTGTATGTATCTTTGAAAAGTGGAGGCGACCTCGTTGCCTTTTTCTGTGACATTTTGACCATGAGATTTGCCTTTGGGGAAAAATCCATCTTCTTAACAGTTGCATTGGACGCCTCTCCGACTCGCTCATTTCCTCCCTTCAGGGTCTTCAGTGATCGGTGAGTCACTGGTTGTCTGGGTGGCATCTTTCTTGCAATAAAACAACTTATCTTAGTATCCCTTTTATTGAAAAAACTGTAGACGCAATTATCATAAATAAATGTGCATGAATATTTTCCTGGGTCAAGTACTCACCAGTCCCAATATTTGCGATAAACATAACACAACTCAATCCTTAAGAAAAATTGGATCAATCGTGAGTGATTGTGAAATAATTACATAATTATGTGTGAATTATGAAATCATTCACAAATACTTTCAAATAAATATCAGTTAGCCTCTCACATCCAAACTCATCACCCTTTTAGTACATAGAATCTATTGTAGATCTTTATTTATTTCTTATATCGTGTGTGGCATCTTTCAGAGTAAAAGTGATGAGATAATTGCTAGCGCGAAGGGACATTGAAATGGTCTATCGAGGATTTCAAATAGTCTTTGATTGGTGTGCAACAACATTTGAGATCCAGAGTTGGGAACTCTACTCATTCGAGGATTTTATATATTCACACATGTTCAAATCGCCGATCTAGTGAAGATGAAGGTATAACGTTTTCGTGAATGTGGTTTGATCGAGATATGTATGTGGGATCTATTAACCAGTCAGAATTATCAAAATGTGTGCAGATTGAAAATCTATAGATGTATGGTCCTGATGAGTTTGGAGATCTTTGGAGAGACCCAACTGACGGACCAGACTGCTCATAAAAAATTATTGATCGAGCATCAGTAAGGAGAGGGGCCCGTGATGAAGGATAATTTTTGTCTTCTATCGACGTCTATCAGCGTTTGACCAAACCAATAAATATTGGGCATCGACCAAACCAATACAAGTTTCAAACCTCTTTGGGAGTCAGCTATCATATTGATACAATGACCCACAAATGACTCACAAATATGTATATAGATAACCTAGGAGACATCCTCGTCGACCACTCATGGGGATTCATCTGATTCCATTTGTCTTTCCATTAAACCAATGACTTATACCTTCCAATCAAGAGTTGAATTAAAACTCATGGTTGCTCAAGAGACATGGTGTTAATACTTTTTTCAAAGTTAATATCCTCACCACAATGTTTCTCCACTTCCCGTGAAAATCCATATCCTTGACAGAGTCACCTCGATATCATAGACCTTGCTCCACTACCAGCGAGCATCCATAGCCCCAACAAATATATATGCATACCCTCCCATATTACACATTCTGTCTTATTATTTTGTTTTTTTTCTTTGTTGTATGCATGCCAAGAATGAACTAGGGAGGAGGATATCTATTTCTTGGTAGAGGATCAAAACCCTATCCTTCTTCTTCCTTTCCTTTCCTGAACAATATGATAATTGACTCTTCTCTGTCTGGGGTAGTAGTTACACTTTCCTCTATTCCATTACCTTCAGTATTCCAGACCATGAGGTATGCAACTTGTTTGATCCCTAAGTAATATGTATACATAAACGTGAATCACCCATGCATTGAAGTCTCTAGATTAGAGAACCTTCTTCTAATTGGTCTACGAAATTTAAAATTGAGAGATAAAGACTTGGTTTCAGCAGATTTCACCATAAGTTTAACACAGAACATCCTTGTGATTTCAATACAATCAAAATCAATAAAAAAAATAGAATCAAATCATGAAAATGAAAGATAAATTGAAAAATGAAAACCATCAAACTCATAAATCAAAACAAAAAATTCAAAGAAATAAAGGCAAACTATAATACAGGAAATTGTCTTCAAGAAAACTACGAAAATAAATGTTTAATGGCTTGGCCATTGGTGGGAAGAGATTCAATCTCCCCCGTAAGATTTTGAAAATGATATGTGCCTACCCCAATCTTCTCATCAATTTGAAAAGGTCGAAGCTATTATCACATATAGTTGTCAAAGGGTTGCAGGACGACAAAGTCCGTGGTCTGCACAGAAGCGTCCAAACACAACATTCAAGAGAAGTCCATTTCGGGCTTGAATCACCAAACAAGCAGGTTTGATTTTTCAGGAGATCCCATAAGCAGTTCGAATCAACGAATCTCAGGTGGTTAGGATTTCGAAGTAGCACAAGGATTATTGACTACGTAGAGGAGCCGAAGTCCTGAAGTAAATCTGAACCATTGAAGGATGAGAACACACGTCGACATATCTCGCAATTTGGAAGATTTACTTCGGAGTATTGCACAAGAAAGAAGAAGAAAGCTGTCGAAGCCCGAACTCCCAAAGTAAATCTCAGCTGCCCAAATATAGAGGACATGTGGAGGCGGATCCCTCACTTCAGAGGATTTACTTCAGAGGATTGTGGGAGTTGTGCATTGAAAAGTCCCGAAGAGCCGAAGGCAGAAGTAATTGTGAGTCGTTGACCTTCGCAATAGGAGCCATGGTCAATCTAAGAGCAGTGCATGGTAGAAAAAGTGGGGCTTTCCCAAATCGTAGATCACGATCATATCAACGACTCGTGTGTATTCGACATGTCAAAATTGCGCGAGGATTAGTGGCTAGCCAGAAGTCCCGAAATCCTAAAGGTCCCGAAGTAAATCTCGGTCATCCAAACAAAAAGGCCACGCGTCAACATATCTCTCACTTCGGGAATTCGAGACTTCGTAGGATTGCGTGAGAAAGCAGAAGAGAAGGCCCAAATCCTGAACTCCCAAAGTAAATCTCGATCGTCCATATCTAGAGGAAACACATTGCTAAATCTCACACTTCAGGAATTCGGTACTTCGGAGGATTGAAAGAGCTATACATTAGAAAGGCTCGAAGCCTGGACTCCCGAAGTAATTGCGAGTTGTTGATCTCTGCAGTAGGAAGCGGGGTCAATCCAAGAGTGGCACATGGCGGCAAAAGAGGGGCTTTCTTAGATCGCACATCGCGACCAGATCGACGACCACGCTTCATTGTGGGGACACAACTTTCTCGAGCGTTAAAATTATTGAGTGGTCCCGCAATTGAAAATGTGGTATAGTAAAATAGCTACGTGGTGGAAGGTGGTGAATTGCGAGCTCAAAAGTGGTGTGAATCTAAACTACCTTTGACGGCCCCGCAATCACATTCTCATCTAGAATCAAATCCAAAAGAAGCGCATGGTATCCCCCTAGGCATTAAGCCTCATCTTGGTCCCAATGAAGGATCAATTAATGAAAAAGGAGTGGTGGTTGAAAACTTGATTCACTCCATAAATGGAAGGCGTGGAGGGTCTGGCCATGGAGACAGAGTTGTCATCTCGAGGTACCACGGTAGAAGAGTTTTTTTTTGGTATGTGTTATATTCTTTGCATGTGTGTGTGTGTGTGTGGGTGCATCAGATACGACAACTGCATTTTTGGGCGTTTTTTTCTATTTTTAGCGGATTTTGCTATTTTTAGTGGATTTGTAAATTAATCCCGGATTAAGGGATTAGGGTTTTGGTATCTATAGAATAACTAAAAACATTGTATATATTGTATGGTGAATGGTGAAATTTGATATAATGAAAATAAGAAAGGTTTTCCTGGTTGAGGGTTTCCGGTATAAAATCTCTGTGTACTCTGTGTATGAGCCATTGATTAATTTATGTATTGCTTAAGAATCTATATGCATTGCTTTACTTCGCAGGTTTAAAACTTACAGTTTTCCTGCAGGCCCATGCTGAGATGAATTTGCATCTAGCAAGAGGATATATGCACAGTCTGACAGAAGAAGGCGCAGATGTGAAGCCTTGACTAGGATGGTCATATCACACCCCTGGTAGTTGTGGACTGATATGAGTATAAATAGATCAATTCAAGATTTTTTTAAGGTCATCAACTGGTTGATCCGAGCTCCCTACTGTCTAATTTTGATGCCAGAACTGTTCTCTGGTTATGTATCAAATTTGATACTTTTACATTAATAGAAGTCATCTTCTTTCATCTCTTTGTTTAAATTGTTCTGAAACACTCGAGCATGGAGGATCTAGTCGAGGGTTGTGGTTCTATTGTAATGTAGGTCTGATTATAGTAGTGTTGTGACCAGTTTTAGTCAGATTATTTGTTACCTTATTTCCCCTTATGCTGAAAGGCTCGAGCATAGAGGATCTAGTCGAGTTGTTACAGTTGCATGATAATGTAGGTTTGATTATTGTGTTGCTGTGGCATATTTCAGTGTCTAAAACTTGAGTTCAAGAGTGCTCTTGAGCTTGAGTTTTTCTTCACCAAGCTACTTGAAAGTCGGATGCTCATAGCAGTCTTGTTCACCTCTCTCACTAAGTCTTCCTTATACTCACACTTAAACTCAAATCACTGACTGAAATTAATGAGGCCCTCACTTCCCTATGCATTGCTTGTCCAACTTCTATGTTAAAATCATTCTCGTATTGAGTTTTGTACATTTGACCTCCACTCATAAAACCAACATCCACCAAACATTTTGATGGGTACTAGGCTTATCCTCTTGTAGTCAAAGGGTAACTCTAAGTGCTAACATTAATGGCGTTGTTGTCAGGGAACGGATTGAAGAAATTTCCCTAGGAGAATGACAACGAATAGATCCAGTTTTAAATGGTGATCTGAAGTTGGAAACACTATTCATAGTGCATCATTCACCTGGCGACTCCACTCCATGAAGGAAGAACATGTTGGCAACTTCACTGATACGGGACAACCATAGAAATGGAAGCTATCTTGGCTCGGAGGTATGATTTCTGTGATTTTTCAAATATAACCAGTTTTCCACATCCAGTGCCGACTATAACTGAATGGGATGATTATCTTCCAAGATTCAGAGGAAGAAAGCATGACCATCCTAGTGAGAACTTATTAAATTTTCATATATGCATGCTTGAACATGGTTATGTTCACGAGGATGTCTTGATCAAGATGTTCAAATTTTATTTAGAAGATCATGCTCGTGAATGGTGTCAATCTCTTCCTGATGCTAGTATCCATTCTTTGAAGGATTTTCACGTTGATTTTGATTCATATTACGAGAAGATTTACCCGACTCATCTTATTTTTTATAACGGTTGTAAGGAGTTTGAATTCCACATCCAACAGACAATAGAGTGTTCCTCATGTGATGATTCTGGTGAAGATCTGATTGAAAGAGAAATTGAGGATAGAAGTGAGTATTTTGCAAATGTGGATGAAACCGTTTCTCTTTCTATTTCCCAAGAAGAAGGCCTTCCAAATATGTTTGATGATAGTGTCGATGATTTCATAGCCATAGATTCATTATATGTTGTCGTTGGTGCACCTGTTGTCTCACCTTTAAAAGAAGAAATAGTTGTAGAGGAGGATTCTTCTCTTTTACTTCAAGAGGTTTCCCATGATGTATTTTCACCTGTAATTGAAGAGAAGAATAAAGAGATTGCTCATTTTTCTTTGCAAGATAAAAGAGTTTTGCGCTCACCTATCTTTGATGAGTATTCAGACGAAGAAGAGAAGATCTCTACATCACATTTTGTTGACTTGGGGAGCATCCAACATGTGTATGACAACGATGAATCGGATTCCGATGTGACTATGAAGGATTTTCAGTACCATACTATAGAGCCTTTTCCTTTATACATTATGGAAAAGAATTGTGTGGAAATCAGTCGTCCTGGGTCCGCAGAAGACATTAAGAAGCATGTTAAAGAGAAACATCCATCCATTGAGATTTTTTTCCATCAGCTAACAGATGTTATCAGAGGAGGCAAAGGAGTAGTGGATCAGCAGCATGTACTAGCCTTTCACTCACCTATGCTTTCCATAGACACTCAGCCAAATGTGAGCAGCTATAAAGCAGAGAAGGATTTATGTTCCCAACCCAGTAAGTTTTGTCACCTATTTATTGACCCTGTAGGGGAATACATGGAGTTGCATTTTTTCCATGTATTGAAACCTCCCAACTTTATCTTACCTTTAGCACTAGGAGAAAAGATGAATAATGTAATCAATTTGCTATCACAATTCCATCATCCTTTGTTGATCAGTGATAGAGTAAATAAGTTTTCAGTTAGGAGGTTACTTTAATGGGTCTGGTGGAAGTTCACTTCAACCTAGCACTTTGTAAAAATCAGTTAGTGTAAGTTTGTTGAAAAATAAGCTCCTTCAAGAGCATGTGTGTTTTTTTTCTTTTCAAGTAGATAGTGTACATATCAGTCGGTGGTCCTCAACAGGATGTTTTTGAGCTCGACTCCACAACCCAACAGCTAAGGCACTGGAACTGTGCATTCTTGGCAGCTCACAGGGACCATTCCATCCCCTGTGGAGCCAAAATGTTACCACTTATAGCTATCAAAGGGTCGCAGGACGACAAATTCTGTGGTCTGCACAGAAGCATCCAAATGCACCATTCAAGAGAAGTCTATTTCGGGCTTCAATCACCAAACACACAGGTTTTATTTTTCAACAGTGGAGATCCCATAAGCAGTTCATATCAGCAGCTCTCGAGAGGTTAGGATTTTGAAGTAGTGCAAGGATTAATGACTAGGAAGAAGAGTCGAAGTCCCAAAGTAAATATGATCCATTGAAGGTTGAGAACACGCATCGACAAATCTCGCACTTCGAAAGATTTACTTCGGAGGATTGCACAAGCAAGAAAAAGAAATCTCCTGAAACCTGAACTCCCGAAGTAAATCCTGGCCACCCAAATCTAGAGGACACGTGGAGGTAGATCCCTCACTTCAAAGGATTTACTTCAAAGGATTGTGGGAGTTGTGCATTGAAAATTCCCTAAGAGTCGAAGCTCGAAGTAATTGTGAGTTGTTGACCTTCGCAGCAGGATCCAGGGTCCATCCAAGAGCGGTGCGTGGCATAAAAAATGGGGCTTTCCCAAATCGTAGATCACGATCAGATCAACGACTCACGTGTATTCGACATGTAAAAATTGTGCAAGGATTAGTGGCTAGCCAGAAGCCCAGAAATCCTAAAGGTCCCGAAGTAAATATCGGTCATCCAAATCAAAAGGCCACACGTCAACAAATATCTCACTTTGGGAATTCAGAACTTCAGAGGATTGCCTGAGAAAGAAGAAGAGAAGACTTGAAGCAGAACTCCCGAATTAAATCTTGTTCGTCTAGATATAGAGGACAAGCATCTCTAGATCTCACACTTCGAGAATTCGGTACTTCGGAGGATTGAAAGAGTTATACATTGGAAAGGCCCGAAGCTCAGAAACCCGAAGTAATTGTGAGTCATTGATATCCGCAACAAGAAGTGGGGTCCATCCAAGAGCCAAAAGTGGAGCTTTCCTAGATCGCACATCATGACCAGATCGATGACCACGCTTCATTGCGGGGACACAACTTGATCGAACATTAAAATTATTGAGGGGTCCCGCAATCGAAATTGTGGTATAGTTAAAGAGATACGTGACAGAAGGTGGTGAATTATGGGATCAAAAGAGGTGTGAATCCAAACCACCTTTGACGGCCCTGCAATCACGTTCTCATCTAGCATCAAATCTGAAAGTAGTGCGTTGTAGCCCCCTAGGCATTAAGCCTCATCCTGGTCCTGATGAAGGATCAGTTAATGAAAAAGGAGTGGTGGTTGAAACCTTGACTCACTCCATAAATGTAAGGCGTGGAGGGTATGGTCGTGGAGACAGAGTTGTCAGCCTGAGGTACCATGGTGGATGAGTTTTCCTGCAGGCCCATGCTGAGCTGAATTTGTGTCTAGTAGGAGGATACACGCACAGTCTGATAGAAGAAGGCGCAGATGTAAAGAATTGAATGGGATGGCCAAATTACACCCCTGGTAGTTTTGGACTGATCTGAGTATAAATAGATCAGTTCAAGATTTTGTTAAGGTCTTCAACTGGTTGAGTCGAGCTCCCTACTGTGTAATTTTGATGCCAAAATTGTTCTTTAGTTATGTATCAAATTTGATACTTTCTCATTAATAGAGGTAAAATTCTTTCACCTCTTTATTTAAACTGTGCTGAAACACTCGGACATGGAGGATCCAGTCAAGGGTTTTGGTTCTATTGTAATGTAGGTTTGATTACAGTAGTGTTGTGACCATTTTTAGTCTGCTTCTTTGTTACCTTATTTCCCCTTATGTTGAAAGGCTCGGGCATGGAGGATCCAATCAAGTTGTTGTAGTTGCATGATAATGTAGGTTTGATTATTGTGCTGCTGTGGCATATTTTAGTGTCTGAAACTTGAGTTCAAGAGTGATCTTGATCCTAATTTTTCCTTCACCAATTTGCTTGAAAGTCAGATTCTCATAACAATCTTGTTCACCTCTCTCACTGAGTCTTCCTTCTACTCACACTTAAACTCAAATGACTGACTGAAGTTAATGAGTCCCTCACTTCCCTGTGCACTACTTGTCTAGTTTTTGTCTTAAAATCATTCTCGTACTGAGTTTTGTCCATTTGACCTCCACTGATAAAACCAACATCCACCAAACATTATGATGGGTGCTAGCCTTATCCTCTTGCAGCCAGAGGGTGACTCTCAGTGCTAATACAAGCCACAGATTTTGGAACTTTGAATGTTTCCCCTTTGGCGTTGATTTTATCCCACTTGAGAACCAAGTCCCCCACTTTGAATTCTTATCTCCGGCCTTATGTTTATCAAACCATTTTTTTACTATGTTTTGATGGGCTACAAACTTCCTCTTAGCCTCTTCTCATTATTCTTCAACCATAAGGAGGGTGTCAATCCTCTGTTGCATGTTGGATAAGGCCTGTCCTCTTAAGAACTAATAAAGTTTCAAAGATGGGAGGTATAGGTTAGTTGGTAGGATGACTTCTTTCCCATACACCAGAAAGTAGGGAGAATTCCCTAGAGCTTCCTTAGGGGTTAGCATGTCATCCAATAGAGCATTATGAAGTGCATTGTGCTAGTTCTAGTGATTTTCAACTATTGTGTTCTTAAGGATTCTTACCATATTTTTATAGTAGACTCAGGGACGCCATTCCCTTGTGGATAATAGTTGGAAGACTACCATACAATAATCCCTTTATCTAATTCAAATTTAGTTAAGAGAGTAGAATAGAAATATGTAGCATTATCAAATACCAAAACTGAAGGTGCCCCAAATCTCGTTATGATGTGTTTCTCTAGAAACAATATCACTACTTTTTCATTGACATGAGTGGCGGGAATAACTTCTGAACACCTCATAAAGTAGTCAGTTTCCGTAACTATATATTTGACGAATTCATATTTATCTATCCTATTATGTCTATGCCCCATTGCTCAAAAGGTCTGGAAATTGTCACTGGTTGCAATGGAATGGCTGACCTTTTCGCTTTTCTAGCACTAAATTGACAAAATTTGCATTTCCTAACATATGCGTGTGTGTCTCTGAATACATTTGGCCAATAATATCACGCCCTTAAAATTTTGTGAGAGGTGGTTTCTAAAAATAAATGTCCCCCCATCAGACCATCATGAAATTTCTCTAACGCTCACTCAGCGTCTACCTTTTCGAGGCATCTTAGCATGACACCATCATAATTCCTTAAAAAAAGTACATAATTAATGAGACAATATTGAGTGGATTTTAGCTTGAGTTCTCTCTTTTCCCTAGGCCTTAAGTGTTCGAGGAAGGTGTCATGATGAAAGAGATAAGATAAGTCGGTATACCAGGAATCCTATTCAGTTGGGATATAAATTACTTCACTGCGCCATAGGGACAAATCATTATCCCAACCCAAATTCTCTGGTTCCCCTAAGTCCCAGGATTCTACAACCAACCCACACAGTCCTTGGCCCCTGATTATCTTTGTTGGTTTAATGTCTAGATCAAATTATTGGATGACTGCCATCCAATTATCTCTCCTTTCTCCCATTTCCTTTTGTGTGAAAAGTGACCTCACTGTTGGATGGGGCACTATCACCTTAGTATGGTTCTTGAGGATATAGGCTCTAAAGTGTTTCACTGCCTTATAGACTTCATAAGCATGTTTTTCAATGGTGGGGTAATTAATCTTGGGTCCTTGGAGGTTTTTTCTCATAAATGAGATAGATCCCTTGCCATTCTTGCCATCCTTTTGAGCGAGGATGACAGCCAGGGACTAATCGGAAGAAAAGGTGTAAAGGAAGAAATCCTTGCTAAAATCGAGACTCTGTAAAACAAAGGCTTGGGAAATGGAAACTTGGATTTCGTTAAATGATTTTCTCCCTTCCTCACTCCATTTAAATTCTACATCTTTGTGTACCATCCTTTCTAATGGTTTGACTATCTCTGTGAAGTCGGGTGTGAATTTGTTTACGAAATCAATCTTCCCAAAGAAATATTGCATGGCCTTCTTGTTGTGAGGCTGGGAGTTGCGAGATGGCCTTTACTCGATTGGGGTAAATATTGATGCCATCTTTAGAAAAAAATGTGGCCTAACAATTTTCCTTCCTCCACCTCTAATATAGTCATTTTTGGGTTCATAGATATTCCATACTTCCTACAGCTTTCAAAAATTTGGGTGAGGTGACTGATGTGTTATGTTCTATTCTTGGAGTAAATCGTGACATCGTCTAAATAGACCACTACACATTTTTGTATAATCCCTATGAAGTCCACATCCATGGCTCTATGGAAAGTTTCTCCTGTATTAATCAATCCAAATGGCATGTGTTTATAGGTGAAAGTACCCCACTTAGTATGAAAAGTTATCTTCAATCGGTCTTCTTCTAATACCAAAAAATGGTTATATCCTAAGAATCTGTCTAGAAGTGAAAATATTCTAGATCCAAATACAGTCTGCAAGAGCTGCTCCATAGGGGGAATGAGATAGTTATCTTTTTTTGAAACCCTGTTGAAGTTTTTGAAGTCTACACACAAACGAATTTCCACTGACTTGTTTTTAATAGGAACTAGGTTGGTTACACATGTGGAATGTCTCACTTGAAATATTATCTTGGCATCCAAGAGTTTTTTCATCTCTTTCTGCATTAAAGGTTCAAGGGACGAATGAAACTTTCTTAAATTGTGTTGGAACAACTTGAATATGGGTCTTAGTTGGATGGTGTGTTGAATGATTTTGGTATCGTACGTTTTCAAATCTGGGTAGGACTAGGAAAAAACATCTCGGTATTCTCTAAACAACTTTAGGTAATCTTTATTTTCCTCAGTGGATAACGATTTCCAAAGGTTAATATTCTTGGGGTCATTGGCAATTCCTAGATTAATAACTTCATAGGCAGGGCAAGAACTGCTCATATTGACATTCTTAGGATGTTTAAATTTATCTCGTAAATTGAAGAGGTTTTCTAGGTTGACCACTCCCTTAGGTATAATATGAATTTTGGGTTCGGTTGATGTGTTGCCCCTTACTTCATTATTCTCTCCATATTCATGATCAGTGAGTATCTTCTAGAAAAAATCATCATCAATGGCCAAATCCTTAAATTTTTCTTCATTAGTCAAAAAGGATATTATTTGTTCGTCCCCTTCAAATACCCTCCAGTTAGTGATGTTTTTAGGGATAGAAGGTTTTTATAACAACTCTATAGAGAACCTACGGGCTTCATAGTCTTTCAAGGGAGATAATATCAAGGTTGTTGTGGCTAGGGAATTGGAAATTATATTTTTAGATCGAGGAATGGTTGTGATGTTAAACGCCTAGAAATTTTCTATCAATCTGTGAAATTCCTGCTAATAGTTCCTTAAATGAGGGGAATTGCAATGAATATTATTATTTACTTGTCTGACGATGATTTATGAATCACCGAAGGTGACTAGTTCCTTGATATTTCATTCAATGGATTTCTTAAGTCCTTGAACTAGTGCCTTGTATTCGACGGTATTGTTTGTGCATTCAAACTCCAATCTACAAGACAAAAAACTACTTTTTCCTATTGGATCAATTAAAATGCATCCCGCATTGGCCCCTTATTTGGATTTTGATCTATCAAAGAATAAATTCCATATCTCAGAAGTGAATTTGGGCACTCGTTTGTCTAAGTCTACTTTTGAAATTTCCTTTTCATCTTTTACGATCTGAGCTTGAAGATTCTGTTCATGCTTACCACATAGCTCAACTATTTCAGGATTGTCATGTAGTGGCAACTCTGAACATTGTGAAAATAATACTTCGGACAAGCATGGTAAGAAATCACTAAATTCAGAGTCATAAGAATAATTTCCTAGCACCGAGAGTTCAATAGAGGAAGGTTCGTTAGGATCCTCCAGGTCAATGACAGTTTGCTTCAAATACTTTTCCTGGTTAATCATGATCATGTTAGGATTTACCTTCAACGGTAACCACAAGTGAGACCAATCCATACTAAAATACCCATGTAATTTTTCAGACCAATCGCTACTTAACAACATCATATAGGCTTCTGTAATATCTATAATTATGATGTCTATGACCTGGTGGAATTTTGGGTTAGATACGATCTAGATCATGACATCCTTCAGTTCACCAATTTCCTTAACTTCAGTTCTATCTAGTTGAATAATATGCGTGTCACTTTTTGTAGGGGTAGCATTTAACTTCCTACATATTGACAGAGGCATGGCCTTCAAACAAGCATCAGAGTCAATTAACCAATTGTCTAGATTTATGTTGTAGATTTCCAAGGTTCAAACATTAGGCCTTCTATCTTCTTCATAGTTTCCTTTCCTCGAGATTGGATTTGGGTTAGGATTTAACATGAGCTTGTCATCCTCTTCCAAGGCTTGTAACAGTAGATCCTCGACTTTCAACTTTTTCAGGTCTTCTACCACATTATATTCTAGTTTGTTGTTTCACAAACCTGTAACATTGGGGAAGGATTAAGTGGTTGGGTTGGTTGGGTTGGTTGAGCCGAGGAGGATTTTTCTCAGACCTCTTAGGAGATTGTGCTATGAAAGGTTGATTATGCATGAAGGGATCCCTTGCTCCTAGTTTGGATTGCTAGAGCCTCCGGTAATTCCTCTTATTCTAGAGGGATATCATAATATTATGTATGGCTAACATCCCATAGAACCATATTTGTTTGCTCGGGTGGCTCATTAACCTCATATTCTGCAATATTTGATGTTTGGTCATTGGATTGTTCATTTATAGCACAACCATATCGGAAATTATTGGACAATAAGTTCATGGCATTAACCCATTGAGGGAAGTCCTTTTCTAAATGATGTTCTTGATGGTAATTACAGTAGGAATCGGAGGCCACTTCCCCTAAATCAATGTTCAATTTAGAAGGTGGGGGTTCTATGGCTTTAAATGGTGGAGTTCTTCTAAAAAATGGTTTATAGGGTCTAGGGTTTGATGTTCCTTCCCCTGCATTCCTTTTCATGTCTATAATTTTGTTAGATAATTTATTAACCATTCTTTGTAGAATTTCGAAGTCATCATTATCCTGTTCAATGCTTTGTTCTGTTGGTTTACCTGGTGATCCTATTAGTAAGAGTTCCCTCCTAGGTGGTTGTTTTGTTTCCTTCTTCACAAGGATATATGGATATATTTTCATCCTTTCATTTGAAATTCAATAATTTTGGCTTCCTCAAAATAATCATCCAGAGTGAATTTAGTAACACTCTTAATGAACATAGATATGGAGGATGGTAATGTGTTAGCATATACCTCAATCATCATCTCTTGGGAAGTTTTAGTGTCAATTTAAATTTTTTTAAGGATGGTTGTAAATATCTAATTAAATTCTTTGACCTTCTCTTTGGGACCCATGGTGGCGGAAAAAAGTTGAGCCATCAAGGCCCCGAGAGTTGTTTCGGGCCGACATATTATCGCCGGGCCGACATATTTCCGGGACGACATATTTCCGGGACCACATGATATTAGGTGGTTTTCGGCACATGGTTTTTGCCGATGGTTTTCTATTT